>CM028750.1:44063058-44363058 GCA_016801395.1 Leptodermis oblonga | reverse complement strand
ATATGAACTATCAGGTACACTGAACAATTTTTGGCTATTCTGGGAGAAGCAGCAGTACTACTCTTTCAGGGGATCACGATACTACATGTCGTTAGCAGCAATACTAGTACTAATCTTCTTCTTACAGATCGCGTTGTTATCTTTAGCAACAGCAGCCATAGTAGTCTTCGTACGGATCGAGTTGCTATCATTAGCAGCAGTACTAGTACTGACCTTTTCTTACGGATCGTGTTGTTATCGTTATCAGCACCAGAACTAATCCTTGTACGGATTGAGTTAGGGTAGTTGCAACCATAAACTCCAAAAAAATAATTTTATCATGCCATATCAGCATCAATTAAAAAAAAAAATTTACCTATTTTTAAAAATTCATCTCCCATAATAATAAACCTACAAAAACAACTTTAGTCCGAGTCCCACTATATACACATCTTTTTACATTTAAAATATTTATTTTGATACTATATGTATTCTTTATTTTTAATTATTATTTTAATTTAATTTAATGAAATATTTAATTTAATTTCAAAAAAATACATTACTCAATTAAAATAGGAAAATATTATGTAAAGTACATTTTATTAAAACATATTGTACATAATTAAAATAAACATTTCGTAATTAAAAAATCGGACTAAAAATAAAAGTACATTATCAAAAGTTGTGTAACGGCTAGTTTACAAAATATGATAATCAAAAGTTTTAAAACTTGATTAGGGAGATGTATGATTGGGATGAGTAGAGAAATTATAGGAAATAAATTGCAGCGGCTATATCATAAAAAATAAAATTAAAAAAAAACCAAAAAAAGCGCACATAACCCTTATGTAAAAAAAAAAAAGGAATTTTTTTTTTTTAATATATATAGCCGTTGTTGAACGGCTAAAAAAAATAAAAAAGGAAAAAAAAATTTTAA
Source organism: Leptodermis oblonga (assembly GCA_016801395.1). NCBI lineage: Eukaryota > Viridiplantae > Streptophyta > Magnoliopsida > Gentianales > Rubiaceae > Leptodermis > Leptodermis oblonga. The sequence continues at coordinate 44,362,142 of CM028750.1, read as the reverse complement.
CTACCTTGCAACGCCTAGTTTAAAAAGAAATATATATATATATATTATATATATGTGTGCCGGTGGCTGTCACGTGGGGCCCAGCCCCATGTGAGCGTGGCTGGAGAGTGCAGCATGCAAGGCACTCTCCATTTGTTGGGAAGCCCACCAAGTTGGTGAATCCAGCTTTTAAAGTTGGGTTTGTCAACTTGACACCCAACAATGATTTAAACCCAATAAAGTTAGATTTAAACTCAAGAAAAAAAATTCATTGCAAGCACCCTTATGGTTAGCAGAAAATGAACTAATCCTCGTATGGATCGAGTTTTTGTAGTTAGCAACAGTAGAACTAACCTTCGTAGGGCTCACCTCCATGTTTTTGACCGTGACATGGATCTCGACTTGTTGCATAAAGGGCACATAATTCCAAGATTTACTGTCCACAAAATCGCCGTACTTTTGAGCTGTTGTGCTCAACTGGGAGGAGGAGCCACTGCCGGCGTGTATGTGCACGGCTGTTGTGGTGTTCTGCGTCTCATAGAAGAATAAACTTGTTCGTGCCCCGCAACTCATAACTGCCACCTTAGTGGATGACGCCTTTGCTGGATATTAATTTTTAAAGACCAAGGCCCCAATATGAAAGTGGAAATTTTCATTTCCATTAAATTATCAAAAATAGCTTCCTGCTTTCGTCCTTGCTTACGTACGTCCAAATCATTTTTGAGCTTGATGTCTCAACAATATGATAAAATAAAATAAAAAACATATAATTACTTTTTCTCTATTTTATTAGAAGAATTTTGTTTCAATCGAAGTCATATATTTTGTTATAACAATGAAAAAGAAAATTGTACATTTTTGAAAATAAATATTCTAATGAAAACGTAGGAGGAGCAGTTGTTTGAGAGATTAGCTAGCTAGACATTGCTCTTTTTGTAAAATCATACTCTGTGATATTCCCTCCGTCTCACTCAAAGAGTCCATTTTTTTAAAAAAATCTTACATCATTTAAAGAGTTCACTTTAAATTTATTTACATTACATACCCTTACTAATATAACAATATGTAGTTCATAATTAATCCTTACTTCTAAAGTAAGGGTCAATTATGAACTACACATTAAAATAAGGATATAAGTGAAAAATATAGTGATAAATTACTTATTTTAAGTGTTGTATCCCACATCCTGTAATAAGTTGTACTGTTGTACACATTTCGAAGTGGACTTTTTGATTGAGACGGAGGAAGTAACACTTTAAAGCCAAAATAAAGTTGTCTATATGATGACATAAATAGGGGATGTGGAAAAAAAAAAATTCAAGGATTGAGATTTATTTGGGTGCTAGTCCTTTTTCATCCGCGGCTAGAAACTCTTCTACCATAAATTGTCTATGCAGAAACGAACAGTTGCATCATTTAGTTTAAGGTAATGAAGAAAATAATGGTTCACAACAATTACAAGAGAGTTACTTCCCCATGTGTTTCATCTTCAACTTCCTTTCGTCTTCTTTTCGGTATATTTGGTTTTCATTTCTAAATGTTTGCGTTCGTTGTTGTAAAAAATAATTTTACTTAACAACAGATAATTTTTGCAAATTCAATACAATAGTGAAGAATCATAGCAAATTCTAACAATTCAATACATACTTAACAAAGTTTTAGAGATATATTGATTAAATTAGTACATCTGCATTAACTACAATTTTCTAGTCTGTACATAAATAGAACTGGAACTACATATTCTAAAATTCAATTTTTATAGGAATTCATTTCCAATAAAATGAATTAATAATATTTGTTTACTCTTGCATTTCTCAATTACTTTCAAAGGGCACCGTGCTTTGTACATATATAGAACTGGAAGTACGTACTCTCAAATTCGATTTTTATAGGGATTCATTTCCATTAAAATGAATTAATTACATTTGTTTTATCTTGCATTTCTCAATTAATTTCATAACATTGTATGGCGCACGGTGTAATCCAACTAGTTGTAATATAAAAGGTGACAACAATTCCACTCAGGTTTGTCGCTGTCCGTAATTCCATTGAGGTCTTTTAACCTGAGTGCAGCAACAACTACAAATATTATTAACTCCGGTGTCTGGCATCGCAATCTACAGGTCTGGCTGGATTCATAACTGACCTTCCAAACACCACATAAATTGGCTGTTATCTTTTGTCTTCTTAACGATGAGATTTGCAGGTACTGCATTCAGCAAAAGTGGCAAAGCAATTAAACCACGGAGTAATGTAGATCCAAGGATTATTCAACCTGCACTTTCACAAACCCCTCAAAATAAATTGGGAAACATTTCATCATGAAATCAAGAACCAATGTAGGATTCATAATTTCTTGAATAAACAAAAAGAATATGAAAAGATATTTATTGTCTTACCATGTCTAACCAGTAACCAACATTACTCCACTAAGTCGAATCACGATGTTATTTTTCATTAAATAGATACGTTAATCCGATTCCAAAGGCCAAAAGTATAAGGAGATCGAGCCTATAAGTAGATATTATTCGGTTTATCAGTTGCACCACAAAGGATACTGCAGTCAAAAATATTCAGGGGATAAAATGACGTTATTTTAAGTGAAGTACATAAATATAAATTTGAATCACTGATTTATTAGTAGCTTGATGGACTATTTTTAAACATGTAACTTTTAACGATATATTATAGCTATGGCAATAATCCATTAATTATGATTTTATGAACAAATTTTGTATGATTCATGAATTATTTGTATGCAATTGTATCACACTTTATAAAACTCCATTAGTTTCTCAAAATAATCCAAATTCTAGATTATAACTCCCAAAATAATCCAAATTCTAGATTGTAACTCCATTTGTCTTTTACATATCACATTTTTATCGTGGAGTTAAAGAACATATTTAGATTGTAACTCTTATACGGAGTTTTCTCTGGAGTTGTAACTCAAATAGAATATTTTTTTCGTGGAATGATGATGATGATTTTTGAAACAATACAGTATAAAAATTTAGAATTTAGAGAAAAATGAAAGTATTTAGTTGTTGAGATTATTATTCCAAAAAAATGAAGTTTCTCCTAAAAATAAATGGAAACAAACAGAGCCTTAAGCGATATCATGGCCTGGACTGGAAAAGCAAAATGCACAAAATGTCCATTAATGTAAACTTCCCTTGTTTGTGCAACCATTATATTGCGACAAAATTGTACCAACAGCCAGCCAATCCCAAAAAAGGCAAGAAAACCAAGAGTTTCGAAACTACTGAAATCGCCATTGAATTAGGAACAAACAAATTAAAGCCAACATTGCACCAGAAATGCCAAACAGGATCATCTATTTAGTAGCGATTAAACCCCAAAATATTCGTCAATAAACGACATCACTCTTTACGATACCAGATGAACAACAAAACAAGAGATCTAATCCGCTGATATGAATATTAAAATCAACAAAAGCAGCACATAAAACCAAACTCCAGATCTGAGATGAAAATCAACATAAAACTACGCAGAAACGAACATAGAAACAGGGAAACTCTTAAAGCCAAACATGAACAGCATACGAAATACCAGTACTCAGTAGTCATAATCATCATAATAGGCAATGCTCTTGCAGCCAGAGGAAGAATTTTTGGGAGCGGAGGCCTTAGGGGTATGATAGGTAGTCACCTTCTTAAACTTGACCTGGGTTTCGTACTCAGTAGTACATCCCTATTTCCCCCGCCGTAACTGACCTCCGCGTATTCCACAACGCAGCGCTGGTCCTCAAACATACAAGACCCTTGGGCAAAATTTTAAAAAAATGCCCTAAACTAAATCATTTTTTTTTTTTTTTTTGGCCCTAAATCATTTATATATGACTTCTACGAGTTTTTTACATGCAAAATCATTTAGAATAATATTTAAATCAAGACTTTCTAAAATATCATTTTCAATACACAAAATTACCAATCCATTTAACATTGACAATCTCATATATGTTTTCAACAATTTTAACTTTAAAAAGCTCCTCTCAACTGATGCTACAGTAATAGGCATAGTTAACATTATTCTATAAACAATTGCAACGTTAGTAAAAATTGAGTGCTATCTCTTTTCAGGAGGAGGAAAAATTGAGAACTGGGAAGGAGGAGGAAAAATAGTTTCTTCAACTTTGGGAACTGGGAAAGAGGAGGAAAAATTGAGTGCTATCTGTTTTCAGGAAAAATCACTTTGGCTTTCTGTCTCTAGATCTTTCTCTCACGATTTGGGTAAACTAATGAATTGATTTTTTTTTTTTTTTTTTAAACGTGGAGTAAAGAGGCCCCAAAGTGGGCCTCTTTAATGTCTAAATTCTATATTTTAATTAACAGCCCATATTACATATAGAGGCCCAAATTTAGTAACTAAAATCAAAACTACACTATATATATATATATATATATATATATATATATATATATATATCTTACTATATTAGAAAAAAAAACACAATATTTAAGAGGCACATTCTCCTTTTTCCATGTGGCACATGACACATAAGATGCCACCTAAATTACTTTTGACACGTCATCAATCTATATCTTTTTTTCTTTTTCTTTTTTTTTTAATTTCATCTTTATCCGTGTGTTTTTTTTTTTCCATCTTAATCCATAAAGATATTTAGTTAAGATCAACAACTCCCCATCTTCATCCATAAAGATATTTAGTTGTGATCAACAACTCTCTTCATCCGAATATATTTTTAATATTTTATTTGAATTTTCATCCTTTTTTAATTTAAAAATATAAGCTTCATCCGTTTTTTATTTATTTGTTTTAGCTTCATCTGTTTATTTTTTTTATTTATTTTTTTAAGCTTTATCTTTCTTTCTTTTTTTTTTTTTTAATTTTTAAGCTTCATCTTCATGTGTACTCACAACATTTTCAAATGTAAGATTATTTATATCTCAATACAATTTTTAAATTTCTTTTTCTAAAGTTGCACGTTACTTTAAATATGATAATTATATATATAAATAACAAAGTTCCGTATATATATCTTCATCACAATCTTTATTCACCTACACACATGCTTCAAATAACTATACGTTTTTATATAATTTAAGAGGCATAGCTCCCATTCTGGCATGTGGCATATGACATCTCAGATGCCACCTAAATTAATTTTGGCACGTCATCAACCTCTTACCTTCAAAATTAACCTCATCAAAACTCCCAACAATTATGATCCGAAATTAATACATGATCCAATATTTTACTAATCCATCACCTTTATCTGTTTCAAAATTTAAAACATATTTAAGATTATTGATGCACAAAATTTTTCCTGCAGATCTCCCTTAAACAATGAAGAACAAATTTCATCATCTATCAGATAAGTTTTAATCTACCCATCAATTTTACAACCCTTTTATAAGGTATTTCCTCATTTACAGGATAAACTTTAATTTTTAAATTTTTTTTGAATTACAAGTTACCTTTTATCATCCTTTTTTAAAATTATTTTTTGAATGCTAAATTATTATATATTTGATCAATTATTATATCCCTTATTTCCCGAATATTTTTTAAATTAACCAAAGGCTTATCTATCAAATGATGGATAATGTATGTATTATTTAATTCTAAATTATTTTATGTCTGTTATATTTTATATCTTGATATATCAAATATAATTATCAGATAACTCCTTTGAATTCAAATTCTTATTTTTCTTATCTATCTTAATTACTACCTTTGTTAATCGCTTTCTCCCAATTAAAATTATAAATAACCGATATGCAAGTAGAAGGTGAGTCGCAATGTGAAGCCCCAGATTCTTAGAATAAAAATTGTCGGAATAGAAATAGTTGAAATTTAAAATTTTGTCTCGATTAGGTTAAATTATTTGCTTAATTGACTTATTTGATTTTTGTGGATTGCCGAGTTGCGGTTATTTTTGAAATGACTCAATGGGATATATTTGGTTCACTCGTGAGACTATAACGAGAAGTGCTCGACTAGCTTGACTATATTAGTTATTGGGGTATCGTGTGATTACTAGAAAATAAATTAAGGCATAAAGGAAAAGAAATAGGAAATGAACGTCCGAAATGATGTTCGAATTCGGACCATATTTCGGACGCTGCGAAATCTTCTCCCGGCAAGAAAACGGCCAACACACGGAGCTCGGGAAATAATTTATTACGCCATAACCGAGGAACCTAGAGACCCGTAACATCTGCCCTCCTTGATATCATAAATAAGCATGACTATGGTTGGTGTGAGGTTGACTACCCAAGGTGTAACATCACATGGCTCAATGGAATCATTACTTTGCCCCATGCTTCATTCTTGCCATTTTATTATTCTCTCCTTCACCGAGAAAGAGAGAGACTTGCTCCTATAAAATACCACACTTAGGTATTAGTCAAGACCTTTGGCTGCCATCTTAGACTCAACACTTAAAGTCGAGAAAACTTCACCTCAAAATTGTAAGAACCGAAAGAGAGAAAGGGATGAAGGTGAGACCGAAGGCTAGAAACGAATAGAAGGTTGGAGGAAAACTTGGAAAAACCATCCACCATCACCTCCATGGGAGCCTAAGGATTCATAGCAACCTTGAGACCTCACGTAAGTCTTCTATTCATGAATTTAGATTGAAAGGCCAAATAGGAATCATGAATGATATTGAACTTGAGGAATAAGTTAAATCATGTTTCATCTAAGAAATCTTTAGAAAGCATGTTCTTAGGATTATATTTTAACTTTGAGGAGTGATAAACATGATGTAGATTGATTCCCGTAGAGTTTAAATGATGGATAGAGATTATGCCGTAAGAACGAAAAGAAAATGTACACATGAAAAATAGCCTCCGTACCCAGTTTCGGCATGATTTTAATGCGTCTACAATGCTTAGTTTTGAATGTTTTAAGTTCCTATGGATAGCCCATATGTTGGACTATGAATTTATGATTTTAGAATGAATTTAAATGATTTGGAAACCTGTTTAAACTGGAAAGTACCCTCCCGAACCAGAGGTTTCTGAAAAATAGGAACCCTTGTCCGAAATGAAATACGAATTCGGAACCTATTTCGGATGTGCTCCAGAACCCGATTTTAACTTTCTGTTCCGAGATTCCTAATTTGATTTCCTAACTTTATAAAATTCCTTTATGACCCTAGTATTTTCTCCTATTTGCAAAAAGGGCCAAAACGGTATTTTCATTCGAATGTGCCCAAGAATTTGTTTTATTTTCAAATATGACTAATGTTTTACTGTATTTATAAAAGAAGTCCTCAACTTTATACTGTTTGCAAAAGAAGCCCAAATGTTTACTATAATTATAAGAATGACCCAAACATTGCCTAATCCTAAAAATGACATTATTTTACTTAAAATTGCATTTTAGTCCAGAACTGTATCTTTATTTGAAACATGATTGAAACTTTACTGTATTTACAAAGATAATCCAAAAGTTTATCTTATTTTCAAAAGTAATACAAAAGTTTACCTTTTTTGAGGCTTGTTATACAAATTGATCTTTTGAATTAAACCTTTGACCTTTGGCTTTCAACTTGACCTTGACCCGTTTGACCTATATGTTTGACTTAGTTGACCCGACCTTGATCGTTTGACCAAAACTTGACCTTTGACCGAGAGTTGATCTTGGACCCGATAGTTGACCTTTGAACCAAGAATTGACCGAGAATCCAAAAAGTCAAACTTAGATAAGTTAAAGTTGAAATTATAGTAACTCACTTTAGAGTACTTGCCTTGCAGGAATGGACCTTTGACCATCAACCGATGTGGTCAACTATCATTTATTTTCACCTACGACAAGTGAGGGATTACTCGCTAGTTTCTTGAGATTTAAATGGAATATCTACGTAGCACTTATGTGTATTATATGTACTATTGATTGTATACTTTCTTGAAAGAGGTTTTCTCACACCTCAACCTTTACATGATTTCCTAATTGTACTGTTACATGAAAAGTGTATGTTACGTGCTATGTGAACAAAAGATGCTATGTCATGTACGCTACATACTTTGCTTACATAATGTGAATGAATAGGAATGATTAGAGGATGTGACATATAACCTAGAAGAACGATAGTCTTCAAAAGGTAAGTTATAGAGGATTGTACATTGCCTCTAGAAATGTATGATGCATGCTAGGGTTGCCATGATCACCTTAGCTCTAAATTTGATAGAGCCTACTACTAGTCATGACTAGCACCAGAGTCACTAGATTTGTGGATTATGTGTTAATGCTAATATGAGCATTGTGGAACGTATCACAGCCGGCACTCCTCGTTAAGAGAGGAAATTTGAGGCCTTGGAGTGATAACTGAGGGGCCTGGATCCAAAACCCGTGCCGTCGAGCATACTTTCGTTGTACTTGCTGCAGTAGTGGGCAATGTGCTTTGCAAACCATCAACTACCAGAATTATGATTATGTGATTACTTGAATAGATACCTGGACTTGACTTATTGAGAAGGCTTGTTATGGGACTCTACTCGCTAGGACTAGTGGCTCAAATTTGTTGCATTTGAGAGATGCATTGTGGCTCAGACTTGATAGACTTGATGCATGTGAGAAATGCATTTGATCTACTGGTTGGATGTGAGAGATATTATTGATATATGATGACATTCATGTTTAGGAATGACCTGCTCACTTGGATTATCTTCTCTACTTGGGAATAGAGATGTATGATTTGATTAATTTGCATGAGGTATATGACCTGCATGATCCATTTGACTTCATGGTCATAACTTGATACAATATTTGAGAAAGCTTGAATAGTTTCTCTGGTTTGAAATGTTTGAACATAATGCCATGCTTGATTATTATGAATCATTATATGAATATGATATGCATGAATTTAAAGTGCTCAGCTGACGCCTGTTATTGGATTTGATACTTGACCTGTTTTAAAGGATTTAATCAAAGAATTTCTAAAGTTAAGTATATGTGTAATGTTGAATTTTGAACTCAAGACTCCTCTGAATTGGATTTCAAATGTTATTATTTGATGAGTATCTCATGACCTCACTTTTGAGAACCAACGGTGGGAATTTTCCATAAACCCGATGTCTCTCACTGAGCTTAGTGAAGCTCACCCCCTCCATATTATATCTTTTTCAGTGATTGGATAAGAATATGTACTTGGCTCGACGCGGTTAGTTGTGAGGTCGATGAAAGATACTCATCAAATAATAGTTAGTAGAGAATTATTATTACGCTCATGTACTGATTGTTGGGCGAGAGCCCTGAATGACTCACCCCCGCTCCCTCTTCTCCTGTCCTCCCCGTCGGGAGTGATTTTTCGGGAACGGAAAGGGGCGGCCGGAGCGCGGGTCGTCACACGCTACATTTGCTGCTACTGTGACCACCCTCCTTTTCATTTTATTTTCTCATGAAGAAGTCCAGCCTTCTTCTATCGAAATTTGGCCAACATAATTCTTGATTTAACATCCCACTTTATGTTTTCACTATTATTTTTCCATATTTCGTTTAGGTTTTGAGATATTCTGTAGTAATTTTTCAAAGGTTTTGTTTATTTGTTTTTTTTTTCCACCTGCTATGAGTTTCAGAATAATTCCGACTAACTTTGTGATTCAGGATACGTGTCTTTCATAGTCACATATTTTAGTTTAATCAGGATTAATTTTTCTTCATTTTATTTCAATTAGGTAATTAATTTTTTTTATTTGTATAGATTACTTTATTTGTAATTCTAGACTGTTTTGCTATATGTATGATTTTGTTGGTTTTATATATTGCGCTGGCTTTCAGTGTCACTCAAAAGCGTGACATCCCTTACATGGAATTTGTTGTGTGATTTTTATTTTTTTTGTTTTACTGTTTTGGGTTATTGCTTTATATTTTTTGGATCTACTATGTTGAGGCCTATCTATAAATGATCACATTTAATTTAATTGTTATCTAACATTTAGTTATGTTAATTTGTTTGTCAAGAAAATAATTATACTATGTTTGTTGGCGTGGAAAAGATTAGGTAAAACTTATACACTCACATAGTTATTCTTTGTTTTTCCTTTTAATTTGTATTATTTGTCATTTACTTATTAAAAAAGTTAACGTAATTATCATTTTTTATATTGATCTTAATTTGACTTCAGGCTTAGCAATGCCAAATCATGAATTTGTAATAGTAATTTTACTTATATTTTTAAATATTCATTTTTGATTGGATAAAATTCTTTGCCCAATTCAAAATTCCAGATTAATTTATTTGAATATTTTTGCCATGAATCTTCTTTTTTGTTTGTTCCATGATATATTTTTTTTCCTATTATTGTCGTGATTAATTTTTAAGGTTAAACTTTTTTTTTTGTTCTAATCAAAAATATTTATCCATATACTTTCTATATTATTTATTCAAATTCACCTTTCAATATTATAATTTGCATAGAACAAAAATAACTATTTATAACATCAAATTTAAACTTAATATCATATTATTTTTTATCATTTTATATTTTTAAAATAAATTTCACTCTATAATGGGCATACCTGCGCCTTGCGCGGGCCTAAGAAATCTAGTATATATATAAGGGGCATGTTAATTAAAAGACCCGTTTTACTAAACACATAACACTTTTTAAAATTTTAATTGACGAAAAGATAAATATACTTTTGATAGTTTCTAACTTCATAAAAAAAATTTACTCCACTTTTTTTTTTCCACTAAGAATTGCCTAGGCCATAGGACGGTGTTTTTTCCCAGGAAAATTGCCAGAGAACGGCGATTATTCAGAATAATCGTTGTTCTCTGGCAATTTTCCTGGGAAAAAACACCGTCCTGTGGCCATTTTCCCTAAAAAAATTGCCTGTATGAGGCGATTCTTTGGGAAAGAATCCCCTTCCCGGAGCAATTAAATAAAAATACATTGGTGTCCTATGGCGAAAAAATCATATTTAATCGCTCGACGAAGGCAATTCTTTCCCAAAGAATCGCCCCAACCGGGCGACCGGGCAATTCTAATGGAAAGAATCGCCTGGTGGAGGCAATTCTTTCCCAAAGAATTGCCCGGTTGGGACGATTTTTTTTAAAAGTTGTTTTTTTCTTATTATTTCGCCCAGAGGGAGGCGATTCTTTTAGGAAGAATCACTCCGTCCAATTGATTTTCTTGACAGTTCGCCGAAAAATCCTTTTTCCGGTGAACTAATACAGAATTTGACATAAAATTTACACAAAAAAGTCAGAAATCCCATGAAACAACCAAAAAAATTGCTAAACACATTACTAATACAAAATGGAGATAGAGAAGAAAGTTGGAAAATTGAAAGGGCAAAAAAGTAATTTTAAGTGTATAATTTTTAAAAAGTGTCATGTGTTTAATAAAAAATGTAATTCAATTAACAATTTCCATATATAAAAGGTTATATAAATTTTGGGCCTAACTTTGCCCTCCTGTTGGGCCGGGCCTACCCCAACAAGCAACCGGAGCAGCTTGAATGTGCACATGATTTCCAGATCGGTTGTCTACAAACGTTCAGCCTTCTCAGATTTAGTGAATTTGGCCGAGGACCTGCTACCGGAGTCTTTGTACAGAGCTTTTGCGGTGTTCTGGCTCTCAAAGGCATGAGTCGTACCCCTCTTTCCTCCGCCTGAACTCACCACCGCGTATCCACAACGAGAGACGGGAGCAGCTTCCTTGTACCCCTGAACCGCCTTCTGCTTTCCTGCCATTTTCGCGGAAATTTTTCGTCAGGATGTTAAAATGAGAGAGGGTTAAATTAAACGTGATTGATTAATTTATAGACCCGGAAGAGTAAGAGAGGGTGACTTGTGATTTTTTAAATTTAAAATAAATTGTAATAACGCCCTTAATTATGTTTGGGGTTGTAATGTGCCCATTGAATTTTACTTTTATTACATAATATTCCTTAACTATTCTAATTTTGCATTTTCCGATATGAGCTTTAATGTAAATAATGAAGGGTTTAGAAAAATAATGACATTTTACACTTTAAATCCTCCATATGGTATTGAGATTAATAAATAGAATGTCAAAGTTTGTAAAAATAGTACTTTTCTCTGTTTCATTAGAAGAGTTTAATTTCAAAATGTATAATTATAAATGTCAATGTATAACACCTTAAATAACTAAATTTTCACATTTTATTTTAATTATATCCTTACCTTTTAAATATAAGTTAATAATATACTACACATTGTTATATGGTAAAAAATTTAAAAGCAGATTTTTTTATAGGAACTAAAATAAAATGAAAATAGACTTTTCTAGTGAAATAAATAGAGTATTTTTTTATTTTTTTGTTAATGTCTTAATTTAATTTTGAGTGTAAAATAACAATAGATATGTAAACAAGGAATTAGAAAAAAATGTATATAAAAAAATAACAAAACAAAATCTGAAATAGGGTAAGAGGTAATACGAGCCATAATATTCTTAAGACATGAATTTGAAAAAACCAAAGCTTTGAGGGGTCATTTTTTCAGTTCAAGCATACTTGAAGGCCTTGCTAGAAATTTTCGTACGATAAAAGTAATTTTCTTTTTCTTTTTTTTATCTCTAATTTTGTAGCGTTCTAAACACACTTCTTTTTGTGAAGCGTATGAGATACACGTACCACGTACCACGTCTCTAAAGAATGTCCGGATGGAGCCGTGTACACTTCTCTAAAGAATGTCCCAAATGCCAACAGTGAGAGCAATATTGGGGGAAGGTTCATCGATTTCAATAGATTGATTGAAACCCGTCTTCTCGTCGGTGTCAACCCAGACACATTGAGGAATTGCTTCCAATAAGTCAATTTCAATTTGCACCCTAGCAATATTGGTCCTCTTTAGAGCAAGAGTTGCAGCATCTAAATGCAAAGGTTTCCCAAAAGTTGAGGCTATTGTAAAAATACCTTCTTTGTCGAAAATATAGACAGGGAGCCTGGGAAGGCAGAATCAAATTGGGACCTTTGAGGATTCTTTATCAACGTGGAATGTAGAAGACCATTTGAAGACTCTCATCGGGTGTCCAGAGATATACCACACGGGTCAAGAGTACATTCGATGAAAATCTCCTTCGTTCAGGAGTTTGATAACAATGTGCTTGGAGTCTAAGAGGTCGACGGAGAAATCTGGTTTAAAGTCCAGAGATTCAAGAAATTTTCGAACAATCTCCAACATCAGCCTTGGGAGAACTTTCCAATCAACGAGTGGGCATACGGTTCAGAATATTGTTAGATTCGTGCTTTGGAGAAGTGTAGGACCCAAAATAATCCAAAACCCACAAACACACACAACAATGATAGATGAACGCTACCGAAACAATAAGCTGCAATCAATTTAATCAAAACAGCAAAGCTACGCATGGATCAAAGTGTAAACAAATCAAGCCAATTTGTGTTGACTTGCTGCACCGAAGTCAAACAACACAATTTGAATCAAATATGCAATTGTACCCGAATTGATGCTCCAATCGTCGAACGAAACAAAACCAAGCTGCTGCCAAAAGGCCCAAAACCAAATGGATTTCAAAGCTAATCCAAAGTATTTGCTGAACCGATGAAGCAAAATCAATTACCAAGAATAAACATTAAGCAAAACAAAACAATCATTCTATTGCTTAATATCGCCGAAAAGCTTTTTATTTAATCTTTGTATTTTTCTCTGTATTTCTCTGTGATTACAATGGCAACCCAAGGTATATATTTATAGGCTAAACTATCCCTGAATCCTACACTGATTTAGATTGCAACTATTTCCTAAAACAATTAGGTTTCCCAAAACAAATACGAAACAAAACAGGAAACAAACGAATAGGAAACATTAACCGAATAGGAAATAGAAACTAATAGGAAACTTAGTTTAATTATTCTACATAGCCTCCCTTAAACTAAGTTCGCACCGTTAGCCATACCGAGCATCTTCTTTAACTTTGCAAAAATCTCGAACTTCAATGCCTTGGTGAAAATGTCCGCCACTTGATCTTCAGTCTTGCAGTATTCAACAACGATCTCCTTCTCATTAACCAAATCACGAATAAAGTGATACTTGATATCAATATGTTTACTGCGACCATGAAAGACTGGATGCTTTGTCAGCTCATTTGCCGACTTGCTATCACACAACACCGTTGTCGGACCATCTTCTTTATGTTGAAGGAAAGCCAGCATCCTTCTTAACCAAATTGTTTGAGTAGCACAATTAGAAGCTGCAATATACTCAGCCTCAGCAGTAGACAATGCTATCACTGGTTGTTTTTTTAAACTCCAAGAAAACACACCAGAACCAATAAAGAAAGCATACCCAGAAGTGCTTTTACTTTCAACTGTATCACCTGCCCAATCACTGTCAGTATACCCCAGAAGCTTTACAGGTTCACCTCTCGGATACATAATACCATCTCCTTGAGTACCCTTAATGTACCTCAATATTCTCTTTGCAGCCTGCAAATGCGTCTCACAGGGATTCTCCATGAATCTGCTTATCAATCCAACACTGAAATTTATATCCGGTCTTGTAGAAGTCAAGTATCTCAAACTACCAACTATACTCTTAAAGTATGTTGGATCCACAGAATTTCTAGTGCCTTTCTTCGTCAACCTCAACCTTTCTTCAGCTGGAGTCATGATCGAATTAGCACCATCCATCTTGAATTTCTTCAAAATATCACCAACATATTTTATTTGAGAAATAAAGATTCCACGATCAGTCTGAGAAACTTCAATCCCAAGAAAATATGACATTAGCCCCAAATCAGTCATCTCAAACTGCCTGATCATTGCCTCCCTGAAGTCTGACATCATCTTTTCATTGTTTCCAGTGAATATCAGATTATCCACATACAAGCAAATAATGACAATATCTCCACTTGATGAAGACTTCACGTATAAAGTATGCTCATATGGGCACCGTTGAAAACCACTTTTGACAAAGAAGGTATCAATACGAGTATACCAAGCTCTCGGAGCTTGCTTCATTCCATACAAGGCTCTCTTCAATCGATATACCTTCTTCTCTTGACCTCTTTTCACAAAGCCAGGAGGTTGATTAACATACACCTCCTCTTCAAGGACTCCATTTAGAAAAGCAGACTTCACATCCATCTGAAAAATCTTCCAATCATTCTGGGCAGCCAGAGAAATTATCATTCTCACAGTATCAAGTCTAGCAACAGGAGCAAACACTTCAAAATAATCAATTCCAAGCTTCTGCTTGTCCCTTTTACAACAAGTCTTGCCTTGTATCTATCAACGTCTCCACTAGACTTGTACTTTATCTTATAGACACACTTTACACCAATGGGCTTTTTTCCACTAGGAAGGTTTGTAAGCTCCCAAGTATTATTCTTCTCAATGGAATTAATTTCTTCATCCATTGCCTTAACCCAACGATTATCTCCAACAGCATCTATAAAATTAACAGGATCACAATCTGCAAACAGAGCAAAATTCACAACATCCTCATCAGTCAAATTATCAACTTCATCCCCAACTACATAATCATTCAAACGAGCTGACAGTTTTGACTCTCTTCGCGAACGTTCACTTGAGGTGGAAGCTGTAAAAGTGGAAGAATCACAAACTGGTTGTTGAACTGGCTGACACTGCTCTTCAGTTGCATTATCTCCACCAATATACACTGCTGATGATCGTTTTACAATTTCTGGTGTCTTCTTTTTCCAATCCCAAACTCCTTGTTCATCAAAAGTAATATCTCTGCTGATAATTACCTTCTCAGTATCGGAATGGAATAGTTTATACCTTTTAGTTTCACTACTATAACCAATAAAGACACATTTTTCTGTCTTGTCATCCAACTTTTTTCGTATTGCATCCGAAAGATGGGCATATGCAACACACCCAAATACTTTAAGATGGGAGATATTTGGTTTTTTTCCTGACCAAATCTCATATGAAGTTTTTTTACCAATACTTCTTGTTGGACACCTGTTCGACAAATAAACTGCAAAGCTACAACTTCAGCCCATAAATCCTTAGGCATACTTTTGGCCGTCATCATCGACCTCACCATATCCATCACTGTTCTATTCTTTCTCTCTGCAACACCATTCTGCTGAGGATTGTACCTGGGGTCATCTGATGCTTAATCCCATGATTTTTCAAAAAATCATCACACACCGTATACTCAGTGACTCTATCAGTTCTCAAAATTTTAATGGAACGCTTACTCTGCTTCTTAGCATAAGCCTTGAAACTTTTAAAAATATCACATGCATCAGATTTAAAATTCAACAAATAAACCCAGATCTTCCTACTAAAATCATCAATAAAAGTGATAAAATACTTGTTACCACCCTGAGAAGGAACATCAACAGAACACAAGTCATAATGAATCATCTCCAGTGGCTGCTTTGCTCTCCAAACTTCACCTTTTGGAAAAGCCTCCCTGTGCTTCTTACCCAAAACACACGACTCACATTGTCGAGATTTAAAGTTAAGTGATGGCAATCCAGAAACAATATTATTCTTCACAATAAAGTTCAACCCGCCAAAATGAAAGTGGCTAAATCTCATATGCCACAACCAACTCTCATCACAGCCAATAGTACTAAAGTAAGCTGAATTATAATAGTTGAGAGTGATTGGAAACAACCTGTTATTGTTCATGTCTACCTTTGCAATCATCCCCATCCGTTCATCACGAATTGTGCAAATACCATGCCTAAAATTAATATCATAATTCTTCTCCTGCAACTGACCAAGACTCAACAAATTTTGACTAAAATTAGGCACATAATAGATATCACATATTGTACTGGACTTCCCATTTTTAAAAGTAATAGAAATACTACCTTTCCCAACAATAGATATAACATGATTATTTTCAAACCTCACTGTATTCTTGTAAGTCTCATCAAGATCAGAAAAAATTTCCTTTCTCCCACACAGATGATTACTATAACCAGAATCAATGTACCATTTAGAACTTTTATCTTCTTTACCAGCACCAGTAATAAATAAAACAGTTTCATGATTATCACCACTACTTTAAGCTATTTGAGCATGTCCAGTATTGTTATTTTTAAGACCCCAATAATCTTTTTTTATGTGACCCATATTTTCACAATTATAACATTTAATTTTAGACCTATCACGTTTTTGCCCATTATTTTGAGCATCCGAATTAATCTTTGGTTGATAAGAAAAATTACCTCTACCATGGCCTCTGCCTCTGAATCTTTGACCGCCACGTCCTCTCCCTTGAGAATTCTGGCTTTGCTGATTGGTTTCACCACCATCGGATTCTTTAGGCTTATATACCAAAGCCTTCAATGTTTCTGACGCCGCATCAACAGATGGTCTGTCACATGACATCTTATATGTCACCAATTTTTCTTCCAAATCAGCATACGAAAAAGTAGAAAGATCTTTAATGGCCTCAATAATCTCCTTTTTTGTGTGAAATTTCGAAGTCAACGTCCGAAAAACTTTAGACACCATCTGCTCTTCTGTCACTTTATCACCGTTGATCTTCATCTGACCAACTATGGATTTTACCCTAGCTATGTATTCTTGCACCTTTTCATTAGGTTTCATCTATGCTAGCTCGAATTGTCTCCGTAACTCCTGCAGTTTCTTTTTCTGTACGTTTTCGTTTCCTAGATTGGTAGTTTTTAACTTGTTCCAAAACTCCTTAGCTGTCTCTACCTCTATTAAACTTCTGCATATGTTTAATCCAACATTCGTTCTTAAATAATAGAGTGCATGATTATTGTGTGAACGATTTTTCTCCAATTCTTTACTTCACTCAACTGTTAATTTTTCACCTTCCTTGTCTTTCTCAGGTTCTTCAAAACCTGGCTCAATTGCATTCCAGATACCAACTATCTTAAAAAAATTCTCCATCAATTGACACCAGGTTTCAAAATTATTTTTCCCATCAAAGACAAATACATGGCACTCAGGAGGATTAAATAAAAAAGATATCTTGACTCTAGAAAAATAACACAGGCTCTGATATCAGATGTAAGACCCAAAATAATCCCAAACCCACAAACACACACAGCAATGGTAGACGAACGCTACCGAAACAATAAGCTGCAATCAATTTAATCAAGACAGTAAAGCTACGCACGGATCAAAGTATAAACAAATCAAGCCAAATTGTTTGACTTGCTGCACCGAAGTCAAACAACAAAATTTGAATCAAATATGCAATTGTACCCGAATTGATGCTCCAATCGTCGAACGAAACGAAATCAAGCTGCTGCCAAAAGGCCCAAAACCAAATGGATTTCAAAGCTAATCCAAAGTTATTTGCTGAACCGATGAAGCAAAATCAATTAGCAAGAATAAACATTAAACAAAACAAAACAATCATTCTATTGCTTAATATCGCCGAAAGGCTTTTTATTTAATCTTTGTATTTTTCTCTGTGATTACAATGACAATTCAAGACATATATTTATGTGCTAAATTATCCCTGAATTCTACATTGATTCAAATTATAACTATTTCCTAAAACAATTAAGTTTCTCAAAATAAATACGAAACCAAACAGGAACCAAACGAATAGAAAACATTAACTGAATAAAAAATAAAAACTAATAGGAAACTTAATTTAATTATTTTACAAGAAGAATGCTGCCGGAACACCCTTGTGTTTGCCTATTCGAAGGGCATCCGGATCTGTTGGCGGAGGAGTGGGAACAGGTTTGGTGAGAAGCTGGGCAAATGTGGCTATGGGATTTTCCCCGGGGTCGACCACCGGGGCAGCCGCCATAGTGGTGGTGCTGCTCATTTTTTGTGTCGGTAGTGGGTAAGGATGGTTCCACTTTTTCCATGTGCTGCTACTTTTTGTGTCGGTAGTGGGTAATTCCACTTAGCCGAAAGTAGACAGAAGGTGGAGCCTCTCTCAATTTTCATATATATTCCCCATTCTTTTAATTTACAAAAGAAGAAAGGATAAAAAAAAATAACCGTGAGAACGTCAACAAATTATTAGCCGCGACAAAATTGAACCAGCCAGCCAGCCAGCGAGCCAATCCCAGAAAGCAAAAAAAGCAAGAATTTCGAAACTAATGAAATCGCCATTGAATTAGGAACAAACAAATTAACAGCCATCATCGCACCAGAAAATTTCAAACAGGGTAATATATTTAGTAGCGCGATTAAACCCCAAAACATTCATCAATCAACGAGATCCTCTCTTACAATCACCAGATCCAGATGAACACTATACAAACATAAACAAAAACAGCCACACCCATATGATTCTAGACGAAATCCATACCACAAACTACTCAGAAACAACCATAAAAACATAGAAATTCTTAAACTGGAACATAAAAAGCATACAAATAAACATCAATCAGTACTCAGTAGTCATAATATGCAGTCTTCTTGTACCCAGAAGAAGAAGATGTCTTCTTGTACCCAGAAGAAGAAGATATCTTCTTGCATCCACACGAAGAAGATGTCTTCTTGTACCCAGAAGAAGAAGATGTCTTCTTGCACCCAGAAGAAGAAGATGTCTTCTTGCACCCAGAAGAAGAAGATGTCTTCTTGCACCCAGAAGAAGAAGATTTCTTGGGAGCGGAAGCCTTACGATTATGGTAAGTGGTCACCTTCTTGAACTTCACCTGGGTCTCGCACTTAGTAGTACATCCTTGAAATTTGTCGTTAACCTTCACAGACGACTTGTAATGCAGTTCTTGCTTATACCCATGATTCCCAGATCGCTTGTCCACGAACGATCCCGCCTTCTGGATTTTGGTGTACTTGGCGGAGGACCCGCCGCCGGCGTCTTTGTACAGAGCTTTTGTGGTGTTCTGGCTCTCAAAGGCATCAGTCATGCTCCTTTTTCCTCCTCTGACGGAACTCACCAGCGCCACCTTAGGCGAAATCACCGGAAGAAGTTCGATGTAGCCGATGTACCCACAATACGGAGCCATATCCTTCCCTGCCATTTTTGCTGTAGAAATTTGGAGAAACTGAAAATTTGTCTTTAAGGATAGTGATATGAAGGAGTGTTAAACGTACATGATTTACTTATAGACGTAGAAGACGAAGAGGGAGTGACATGTGACTTTCCAAATTCACAAAAAAAAAATAAAAATAGTACTAATAAAACAAAAAATTGCAATAGGCCCCTAATTATGATTGGGGTTGTAATGTGCCCATTGAATTTTATTTTTATTACATTAAATTCTCTAACTATTCTTATTTTGTATTTTTCCAATAGGAATGTCAAGTAAATAGTTAAGGGTGCATTTGGCTTGCAGGAATGGAAAAAGATTAGAATTCTTATGTTTGGAATTTACAAGAATCTAATAATTTAAATTATTACATCATCTAAAGGTTAATTTAAGATTTTTTTATGAAAAAATTTATCAATTTCTGAATATAAGATTTTTATATTTTTATTCTAATTCTCATTTTCGCACGTTAAATGCATCATAAGGGTGAAGACAAATAATGAGATCAATTTATAGAATGTCAAAGTTTGTAAAAATAGTATTTAATAATTTAATTTAATTTTGAGTTTAAAATTACAATATAAATGAAAAATATTGTTGTAAATATAAAATAAAACACACAATCTAAAATATGATGACACGTCATACGAGAAATAATAATATTCTTAAGACATCAATTTGAAAAAAGTTAAAGATTCGAGGGGTCGTTTTTAGTTCGAGCATACTTGAAGGCCTTGCTTGAAATTTTCGTACTACAATAGTAGTTTTATTTTTTATTTTTAAAAATTTTGTAGCGTTCTAAACACACTTTTTTTTTAAGCATATGAGATACAGCTTGGCAGCAAAATCGACGCAAAACGGATAAAATTTGGGAGAGTGGGTTGCTTTTCTTCTACCACTACAGGTACCATGTCTCCTCTGCAGTAATTTGTCAACTTCGTCACAGCAAATTTGTACTAAGGTGATGTTTGGTTGAGGTGAGGTAGTTGAAAATGAATGTATCAAATAAGGAACTAGTCTGCACTCAGCGGTTGTGATGCATAAAATGTTATTAACAGATCGAGAGTTTGATTTTTATTTCTGTCAATTTTGCATATTTAAAGTACAAGTGACTTTTCATTTTTTTTTTCTTTCCCTCCTCAAAGCATTTGCCTTCAATTGACAAAACAATGAAATAGTAATGAAATAAAAAAATAAAAGGAAAAAACAAAATATTCGTTTTGTGTGATTGAATTGGAGTTGTAGAACTGGAATGGTGGTTCCAATTTCAATTTTATAAATGTCAACTACTTATCGTAAGTAAATTTTTCCTAATTGTTCAATTATTTGATAACCAGAGTCAGTTTTTTTATTTTTATGAATGATCACTATGAGTCAAATTTAATAGAATTTGATCAAATCTCTTTTTTTTTTTGTCGTTAAGATGAAGAACTGAACCAAGAATTTTCTTTCTTCATCAATAATAGAATCATTGTTCGCAACTCAAGATTCTATTTTATCATCAATGCAATTAACTACCGTTCACGCACGTTTGTTAGGGTGTTTTTGACGTATTTTTGAAAATATGTTTCGAAAAGGTAATTTTAAATATAAAAAAATGTATTTAAAATGGAAATATTATAATTGAACAGTACAAACCTACATTATTCTATGAAAATAATGAAAATGACATTAAAAAAATACAAAAACTCAACAAAAATCAGTATTCAAACACAGCCTAACGAACGGTCAAGATTTATAATTTGAATTTGAGTACTCTAAAGTGACTCGATTACATTATCATTTCTTTGCCTAAACAAAAACAACTTTCTAAATTCAAATATGGTTCTTATAAAAATATACTCACGAAGCGTCCAAGTACATCTATTTATGAGTCATAATATAAACTTCAAATAATGAAAGGGATGAAATAATATCAAAATTCAACTTGTGATAGCTAAACAAAATTTTGGCATCATCGACAACATGGCCGACTCGCTCTGTTTGTGTATTTATTTATTTATTTATTTTTGGGGGGTATTTTTGCGTTTTTTCTTTTTCTTTCCTTTATGAAAATTCATAGGGAGAAACGTTCCTTATGATCAGCTCCCTCCTTCATTTTCTTCAAAAAAGTTGTTCCTTCCTTATTAATTCAACCTACACCAAAATTTAGCCTCAATCTAACATGACTTTACTTCACAATTGGCCTCTCATACAATAATGATATAGAAAAAATCTCAAAAAACTCCTTCAACTTTCTAATATCATGACTTTTTATTGGAAATAGAGAGCCGTTTCACTAGAAGAGTTCACTTTAAAAAATATTTTTTGTTCTAATGGAAGAGTCAGTTTTCAAATTGTTTACTCATTTTATCTTTACTAATATAATAATGTGGTTCACAATTAATTCATACTTAATAAGAAATGATATAAGAAGAATAAAAGGTTAATTAATTATTTTAGGTGTTTTCCATTGACATCCATAATAAGTTGTACATTGTTCAAAGTAAACTTTTTTTTTTTTAATGGAACGGAGAGAATAATGTAGTATTAATTGATTTATAATAATAAAGTAAAAAATCATTCAAGTGATTAGTAAGAGCAGTTGATACTTTATAACTTATTTTAAATATTGTATTTATCCGCCATAGAAAATGACAGTTGAAACTTTATTAATTTTTTTAAAATTTTGTAAATAGACAATGCTTTGAGGGCCTTTTTTTTTTATTGTTTTAAAAATAGTTTTGAAAATAAGTTTTTGAAAAATAATTTTAGAATGTAAAAACTATATTGAAAATATAAAAATGTATAGATAAATAGTAAAAAATTATATTAAAAATTAATTATAAAATATTAAATTTATTGTTGTAACCAAAACGAAAACAAAGAACATGCCCTGAGAACATATATGTTTGACTATTGGTGTAATTAAAAAGAAAACGGAAATGTTATTTACAGGCCACAAATTACTAAATAGAGGCCACTTTTTAAAATTTTAGACTGTGAAAAGACCAAAAAGCCCCTCCCCTTATAAAAGCCTGCTCGGTGGAATGTGGCCTGTGGCATTTTTTCCATAAACGTCGCCTCAGAGGGGCGCGTTTTATGCGAAAAAACGCCACAGGCCACATATGTTGCTTGCTGGTTGCTTGCTGCTCGGTGGAATGTGGGCCACATATGTTGCTTGCTGCATTGCTTTTGCTTGCTGGTTGCTTGCTGCTCGGTGGAATGTGGGCCACATATGTTGCTTGCTGCATTGCTTGCTGGTTGCTTGCTGCTCGGTGGAATGTGGGCCACATATGTTGCTTGCTGCATTGCTTGCTGCTCGGTGGAATGTGGCCTGTGGCGTTTTTTCCATAAACGTCGCCTCAGAGGGGCACGTTTTATGCGAAAAAAAGCCACAGGCCACATATTTTTTTAAAAAAACACGCCTCCCCGTGCCGCGGTTTTACACAAACAACGCCCAAAATTGGCGAGTTTTTCCAATAAAATCGCTAGTTTTGGGCGTGTCTTTTTACGAAAAATGGTGGCCTTCGGCGACTGTATCACAAAAAATCGCCCAGTACAGGCGCGTTTTTGTGATACAATCGCCCGTCGTGGGCGATTCTCACCTAGTGACGTTAAAACGCGAAAAAGCTGCTACCTTTAAGACATACAAATGGTAATGTCATACGTACCGTGTAATATGTATTTTCATTTGTATTTTCCGCCATGAATGAAAAGGTGTGGATAAATTTTTTTTCACCAAGGTAATTACCAAGGGCATTTATGTCATTTCATCATTTAAAATTTTAAAAAGTGTCATGTGTTTAGTAAAATGGTACCTGCAAATAACATACCCCAAAGAAAAAGGAATAACAACGCGTTAATCGATTATAAGGATGTTGATTATTGGGAGTTTGGTGGAGTGATTAGAGGTGTGAGAAGTTTTACATAAAAGAAATTGAACACATTTCTTTAACCATAAGGAGAAAAACAGGGTGTTGTGTGGCACAATTCATGTGCCAGTTTTGTACATCATTGGCGACCGGATATTCATTATAATTTCGTAAAAACTTACATCCAAAACGTATGGAGGCTCAATAGTGCGCGAATCAAGTTTATATGCTGAAAAATATAGTGTATTGGGTTTAATATTGAAGTATCACAATCGTGTTAAAACAAGAAGTATTGTTGCCTATCGAGTTTAGCACGTGATGTGTTGAATTTAGTTGTTGATAAATCGCGATTATGTTAAAATAACAAGAAGTATTGAAAACACAATGTATCAAATTTAGGCTCTGTTCTTTTAATGACTGAAATTGAAAAATTTTAGTTTAGGGAAGGAATATTGTTTTGGAGAAAATTTTATTTTGTGTAGGAAAGAGAAGAAAAAGTATAATGATTATGTTATTTTTTGAATTTATGTGAGTGAAAATTTAGAAGGAATTTTAAAATTTAAATTTAGTAAAAAATGGTGTTGTTTCTTTATGTAATTTTTTTTTTATAAAAAAAATGATGATTTTTCTGGAATTGAATGGAATGGAAAAGAACAGAGCCTTAGTTACTAATGAATAGAGAATATGTTAAAAGCTGTTAATGAAAATATGTGTTTGAGTTTAACTTCTGATATACTGTTGTATTGTGATCAGTGGCAGAGTCAGAGCTTAAGGCTTGGTGGTGCAAGATATTCAAAAATGTCCTAATCAAATAGGAGTTAAGTTTAAATTTTTTTTTTTTTTATAAAATTTTTGTCTCTATTTTCCTTAAATTTTGGTGGGATAAAATTAACTATGTTTTAATTTTTACATAGCAGCAAAGTGATACGGTTTGACCTCGTTTACAAATGTCCGGGGTGTGGGTTAGTTGTTTAGTAGGTAATCGGTAGAGGGACTAGTGTTCTAGATTTAGGAGTTAGTTTAAGTCACAATTTTAAAAATATTTTTTATTCTAATAGAATAGTCAACTTTCAAAATTTTTACTTCCTCTACTTTTACTAAAATAATTATATGTGGTCCACAATTAACAGACACTTAAAAATAAGGTTATAAACATAAATAAATGATGTCTAATGGAGTATTAAAATAGTGAAATGAGGCAATTGTGTTACCATGCTTATATGTGGCTCCTCCACTGATCGTGGTTATGTTAAGAGAAATAAATATTGATGAAAATACGTGTATTGAGTTTAACTCTAATATATTTTATTTAATTGTTGAAGTATTGCGGCGATTACAAAAGAGTAATTACTAGAAAAACACGAATATTTAGTTTAATTTCTAAAATGTCATATGTCGGATCGTCGAGCGGGAACTTCCCTCATCATTTTATAGACTGATTCACTGCTGAAGAAAGATAACTTAAAAATTGTAGCTTGGTGATTCAAATGATCAGAATCCGATGTACGTTTTCGTTTCTCAGAACAGAAGAACTACCTAGCTCTGTACGTAGCTCATAAAGTGGTTAAATCAATTCTCTTTTATTTCATGAAATTTCTTTGTAGATTGACGTGCATTGCACCCTTTCATTAGCCTTCTCTGCCTGCAAATTGTGTGATTAAATAAATAACAAGGCTTTTACAGAAGCTTAAAATTAATAATTAAGAAGCTGTTCATTAATTTTTACCTCTTTCTCCCAGTCAGTTCTTGATGTTATAAGAGAAAGCAAAAATGCTTGCGCTGAAAGAGCCACCAGAATCCCCGTCCACAGGCTCTGCCGGAATGTTAAATTCGACTATTACAGACCGGAAGTATAAGAAGGAAAGCCGATGCATAGAAACTCTCGCATATGAAGGATTCGGGAAAGGGCCGGGCCATTAAACCAGCAAAGAAAAATGGATAAGTTCGAGGAAATTAAGGAATTATATACATTACCTTTCCTCCAAAGTGATAGAAAAAGGCTAAAACTATTCCAGAAGGCAGCCCAAGTAGATGATAAGCGCCCAAGTTTACTATGGCACAAATCTTTTGCCGGCCACATCCACGGGCAGCTCCTGATGAGACCAATTTTTTCATGTTAGCTGCAATTTTCTGTAGCATATATTTGTGTATTAACAATTCAACAATAAATACACTAATATTATGTTGTTTATATCACGATGGCAAGATATGAACCGTTTAGTTGACCTGATATGGTGGGGTAAAAGACCTTATTGTTGTTGTTTGGTTTGGGACAAAATCAATACCAAAAGAGAGCTAACAAGTCATTACTTTATCCGTTCCGCTAAAAAAATTATGTTTTAGATACTGTTTTAGTATTAAAAAAAAGACTCTTTTAGTGGTACATAGAAGTATTAGAATTAGTGAATGATTAGTTGAAGTGCGAAATGTGGGGGAAACATAGAAAATTATAAAAGACCATTTCAAAGAATGTTGAATTAAACCTGAAAGAACAGATTGAATGCCATCAATGAAATGGGATCCTGCGATCAAAAGCAGCATTTCTGCAACGTAACGCACAACATTTTCTTCTGAACTATAGCAGTAACCCCATATGTTGCGCCCCAGTATCATAATCGTTGCTGCCAAAGTACCCTCTATGAAAATCATGAACAACGAAATGAATGTCGCTAAACGAGCTGCATATGGCCGTCCTGCACCTAGCTCGTTTGATACTCTTATGCTGCGTGGCAAACAAAGAACGAGTTATGTTTGAAGTTGTATCTTATGACTTGTAAACAGTCGTGTCACGTTACTTTTCCATTGAGACGGAAAGAGTATCCATCAAGTATTGATTACCTTATTGCGCTACTAAGTCCGAGAGGTATCATGTAAACCATGCTACTGGTGTTTAGGCTGGCATATATAGCAACAATCAAGTTAGGACTCAGAAGTAAGCTTCGGATTTTTAAGAATGATAGCACAAGAATGATAGCACTCCCTCCGTCCCACTAATAGAGTTGCGCAACACTAAAAACATGACTCTTTTAGTAGAATCGAGATAAATAAAATAAGGCGTGCTGCAATAACAACCTGATGGAGAGAACAGATGTTTCCAGTTTTGGATTTGGAAGAAGACCAGATAACAATACCATCATCTCAAATGACCATATCTCCAAGCTGGTTAAACAATGAGAAAAGGATTAATTAATTACTTCCTCATTTCCTTGAATCAATTCTTTAAACACATCAGCAACGAGAAAATAGTAGATGGGTAACAATTACTCTGTCATTGCTAACGTAGTAGTTACTAACCCACCTAAATTTTGCCATTTGGCAGTTTTTTATTAAGTCAGCAATCCACCTTTCAATAATGATCCCATGTGAAAGTTGGCGTGTATTGCTGACTTAACCAAATCCCATGTGAAAGTTGGCGTGTATTGCTGACTTAACCAAAAAAACTGTCATATGGTAAAATTTGAGTGGATTATTAACCACCCGATACTTTCTCAAGAAACAGGGCAAGAAAGAACTTTGATTGACAGAGTAAAGAGGGAATCTTGGAGAATTACCAGATCATTACAGCAGAAGGGACTGCTAATTTCAGAAACTTAGGCACACCTTGTAAAGAATCCTTCGAAAAACCTTTCCAAGTTTTCTTGCAAGATGGAGATACCCTAACATAAGTTGCCAAAATCAACAGATTGATCCAATAAGAAACAGCATTTGCCAGAGCTGCACCTTTGCTTCCAAGGCCAGATTTAAAGACCAGAAACCAGCAAGAAAGAACATGAAGAATGGCTGTGAAACAAGCACTGAGCATCATGGGAAGAACATTGTTTTGTGATTGAAGAAACCTAACATGGCATTGAAGGAGAGCAAAAGCGAAGATGCTCGGGATCATGTAGCGTGCGTACAGCCCTGCTTCGCTTGAAATCTCTGGATCTTGTCCTAAGAATTCCAGAATGCACCCTGCATTTGCCCAAATACATGCCAGAGGGAAAGTAACTAAAAGAAGGACAAACATGGCTCCTTGAAGATGAACACCAAGCATATGATACTGTTTTGCCCCATATGATTGACCACAAAATGTATCCAATGCACTTCCCATCCCTGTCTATTCCGGAAAATTGAAACAGGGAAAAGAAAATTAGTGAAACTGAAAACAGAATCATCACAACAACTGAAACACTCTCTTTGTCCCACGAAGATAGTCCACTTTGAAAAGTGTACTACACCTAAAACCAGTGATTTGACATTTTTTTTTTTCAAATCTTTACTTTAGTATATGAATTAATTGCGAATTACACACTATCATATTAGTAAACAAGATAGGAAATGTAAGAAAATAGAAACAAGACTCTTTAACTGAGATAACTTTTTTTTTATAGACACAAGACTCTTTGTATGGGACGGATTCGAACTTACCAGCAAGCTGAAACCAGTGACAGAAGCAAAAGAAGTAGCCATGGAAGCACCCGAAAGGGCAAGCTCGCCGAGATGCCCAACGAACATAACTGAGATCACTTGTAAGGAATATATAAGGAGGTTTACCATCACTAAAGGGCCTGCTAAGGCTAATTGCTTCTTCACTTCTGTGATTATTTCCTGGAAATTTTCCCTGCATTGAATTTGAACTTCATTCTTGCCCGAATAGTGAATCAGTGGACTTTCCAGGTCTTCAACTTTCTCTTCTTGCCTTTCCATGTTCAACCACTTAATTTGGATTCCTGAACTGAACACTCAATGGGATGAGATAAAATTTTGATTTTCAGTTTAAAAGACAAACCCAGAGTAGAAGATGACAAAAGTGCAAAATATCTTTAAAAAAACAGAAGAGAGGACTATAGATATTAGGTTAAATTATATTTACCTCCCTCGAAGTTTGTGGAAACTATTAAATGAACTTTGAGGTTTCATGAAACTACTAACTTATATCTGACTTGTCAGACAGTTCTACGAACACTTTTTTCTTTTTTAAAAGCATATGATACTTTTTTAAAGACGCAAGTATCGAGTTTAACATAAAAAATATCGTGTATATGTTACGAATATTCCATATCTAATATTTGAAGGGGGAGTATTTCATGGCAAACCATTTGACGTTCTGACAAGATATTCCTTATAAACTTTTTTGCCAAATAACAAAAAAGTCTAAATTTTGGGTTCAATATTTTGACTCACAAAGGACAACCATAATTTTACCAAATCAGAATGGTATAATTGTTATATTATTACTCGGTCAAAGGAAGTGAGCATAAATTAACAAAACTCCATGGTTCAGTTTGTAGTTTCTTCAAACCTCGAGGGGTAAATGTAATTTACCCTAGATATTATTCTAAACTATGCTTATCCAACTGCCCATGGACTTTAGGCCTTGGATGGTGATTGTTTAGTAAAAAACAGGGGAGTGAGAGTTACATGCATGATAGAGAGTATATTTTGAAAGTATTATCTGTGGGTTTTATGCTATTTGTTTGTATACTAATAATGCTTTGATAAAAATAAGAAACTTGACTGACTATTGATAGATAATTGATTTTACTTTAATATGGTGCCTGAATCTGAATCTAGTTCTATGTCTTTGAAGATCTAGATCTATCTAGGCTGGTTTAAAATTAAAAAAAAAAAAAAAACTAATCACCACTTTGAGTTAACTCGCATAACCAAACCAAATCATTTCCAGTTCGGTTCCGATTGATACTTAGGCCCTACGGTAAGTTCGAGTACGGACTTTATACTTTACATACTCTCTCGTCCAGTAAAAAGAGATATCTTTAATGTTGGAAACAGTGGAACAGAGAAAATATGATCATTTACATTAGGATGGCCACGGTTCAGGAACCGCCGGTTACGATTCCAAAACAGCCAATTACGGTTCATAAATCAGTGAAACCAGAACCGAAACTTTGGGGGGACGGTTCCGTGCCGGTTCTAGAACCGCTGGTTCCGGTTCCAATTCTGGTTTTGTCACGGTTCCAGTTCTAATCTGTCAAGGTTCCCGTTCCGATTCCAATCTCTTCCGTTTATTTAACAATTTTTTTCATTTATTTAAAAATTTTAACTTATAAATGTTATTTTATTTTGACTCAATTAATAACTCAATTATTTATAAATAATTAAAATTACAAAAATAAAATAAAATCTGTAGCGACGGTACATACATTTAAACAATTAAATGATTTATATAATAAAAGATACAAAAATAAATTGTGAAAAAATATATATATATATATACAGATGAATAATACCTCAATATATTATTTAACAAAAATCAAGAGAGTGATACCTTGTTATAAATCGTGAGAAATCAAAGTTTGAACTTTGAAGCATTGAAACTTTTACAAAATAAATACATCTTGAATATTTAATATAATTCATCTTCATCATTTGTGAAAGTTGCGGTTGGATCTAATTTAATTTAATAATTAATTAATTTTAATTTAATTTAATGCTTATTTATATTATATTAAATAATATATATAAAAAGTATACTATTAGTTTATATATATTATATATATATTTAAAAATAGTTTTTATATATTATATGTTAAGCATATAATATAATTATCATTATAAGAAAGAAGTTCAAAAAAAGCAAATAGTTGATGTGGTTAATCAACTTTGCTTAAAGCCTTTCAATTTTAACAAAGGGTTGTGTGTTTGAATATGTGCAAGAAGAATGTAAAAATTATTATTTTTATGGTTCTCACATTAGAACCAGAGGGTTGGACCCTTTGGAACTGGAGGATTGGAACCAGCTGTTCTGACCCGCCGGTTCCCAGTTCTCAAACAAGAGGAACCGAAACCCTAACCGCCAGAGGCGGGTCCGGTTCCAGTTCTGGAACCGGGGGCCACGGTTCCGGTTCGAACCGGAACCGTGGCCATCTCTACTTTACATACTCTTTAATACACTCACAACTTGAAATGCATGTGAGTGGATTTTTAACGAATGACTAAGCCTAGTTATTTATCTATTTATTCAACTAACGCTAGTTCTATAAAACAAATGATGTTCATGTTAAAATATAAACGGATCGATTAATAATCACCGCATAATTAAAGATATAATAATACTCTAGTTATTAACCACTAATATTTAGGTGAGAAGGGTCTACTTTTTTGGGCTGTAACTATATATATATATATATATATATATATATATATATTGGTGTTGTCTTTTTATCCTTTACTTCGGAAGAATATTCTTTTGCGCATAAAGACACGTTTTTGGCTTTTTTTTTTTGGAGTAAAGACACGGGTTTGAATCAATGTGTATGCAAAAGTTGCCCTAAACTCTTTGCTTTGTTTAATTTGTGATCAAAATTGTATTAAATCTTAAAATAGTTCACCCCATCCAATAACAGGAGTTGGATATATAATATAGGAAAATTATTCACATATAATCGTTGTATCCACCATATTAGTGCAACAGACTAATAAAAATTAAAATAAATAAATATGATCTTTTATTTTTATTATTTTGATAAGAAATTTACACTTTTACCATTAAATAACTTTCAGGAAATAGTTTTGGAGCTGGATGAGGGAGGCACCGGATGACGAGGTAATAGAGCTCTCACAACATATCATGTATGGTATTTGGTTGGGAAGAAACAAAATGGTCTAGGAAAACACTCTTATCCCTACTGATGTCACTTGAAAACAAATACAGATAAGTGGTATCTAAGAAGACGATGGAGAGGAAAGATAAGGAAGGAGAATGGAGAATGAAGAATCGACTGATCAACAGGAACAATACGCTACAAGGGAATAATGGAACGCGAATAGAGAAGATAGGGGATCACATGTAAGGGTTTTGATCAATGGGGCTTTCAAGCAAGAACTTAATGCAGGAGCTATTGGTTGGGTGACTAAGGACAAATCAGATGTCATCTTACAGAAGAAGGGCATGAAAGTTGAAGGAAATTTACCACTACAGATGGAAGCATTGGCATGTCTTTGGGTGATCCAATGTGCGATCGCAAGAGGTTGGATTCCACTTATCTGCACGGATAGTTTGGAACTGGTAGATCAGCTTCAACACCCATTGACGGCTCATAAAGAGATCCATGTAATATTAATAGATATTAGGAAATATATTAATATCTTTCCAAGTTTGAGAATCTTGAAAGTTAATAGGTCAGTAGTGCATGAAGCACATCTGTTGGCTACTAGGACTCTTAGAGAGTCGCTTATTGTATCTAATTTCAAAATTTAATGAGAATGATGCATTTCTTTTAAAAAAAAAAAAGTAAAGAAAATAATACAGGTTTGTAATAGAGAAGGGATTAATGTCCGTTGGCTTTTGGACCAATACAAATTTAAAGTTCAATACAACGGGCCATTAATTAGGAACGAGTCAGTGCTCCAGCGGTTGTGACGCATAGTGAGACACCCAGAGGTCGGGGGTTTGATTCATACCTCCATTAGTTCTGCCAATTTAGAGTGCAGGCTGACAGGACTTTGCAGGCAGTTCCCCAACTTCGTTCTTTCCCTCCCCACAGCCCCTGCCCTCCATGTAATAGATGATAGGATAATGAAATAGTATTGAATTCAAAAGAAAAAAAAAAATGGGCCATTAATTTTAAAATAAAGATAAACTTATGGACTATCTTGCCGGTGATGTGAATGCCCCTAGCTCATTGACAAGTCCAGCTCAAGGAGATCTAGAAGATGGTGCAAAGACTGTAGCCGAGGTTCGAGTGCTTCATCGAGGCCCGCCAATGCTTCACGATCCAAGTCCATATCAGATAGATCCATTCGTAGATATAGTTTGGCCAATGACTCGAAAGAGGACTGCAAAACTCAAAGCAGACCTTGCAAACTTTGTTCAAAGGTGTGCTACAAAAGCCCAACAAACTCACAAGGAAGCCCATATAAGAATTAGGGTTTTACATAAGTGTTCTAGGGTTTAAGAGAAAATAAGGTATTGTGCATGTTACCTAATTCTCTTCCTAGTTTCGTTCTTTTTAGTTATCCTTTAATTTTTTGGATTTTCCTTTTCTTTTTCAAAGGTGAATTCCAAATTCCCTTTCCTTTTTCTTCTTTTGGTTTTTTCCTTTCCTCTTTAAAGGAAGAATCCATATTCTACTTTTCTTTTCTTCCTTTTTCTTTTTTTGGGGTTTTCCTTTTCCTTTTTTTAAGGAGAAATCCAAATTCTTCCTTTCTTCTCTTCCTTGAATTTTCGGCAGTACAACTTCTTTGGGCAGCCAAATTTCTTTCTATTTTTCAAGAAACCAATCTCTTGATTGGTTTCCACTTTTTAGGTATTTTCTTTGTTTTCTTTTCCTTGTATTTTCACACACCCTCTACCTATATATAGGGGTGCTGCACTTCATTATTTTTCAGTGATTAATTGATTGATAAGTTTATACTTTATTAATACACTTATTTATTTTGATTTAAGTAATTTGCATGCTTGTTAATTGCTACAGTACATGAACTATAGGCTAATTAGATAATTGCTCTATCTAATTGCATGCTTTGTTTTGCCTCTAATATTATTCTCCACTTGGTTCGAATTGCGTGTTTAATTTAACTTGTTAAATTAGTAGTCTGCCGAATCCAAGGGTAAGGATTCTAGAGTTTTGCGAGCTGCGTCTTGCATACAGACTTTCCTTGGCAATTTTTCGCATTGAATTCTTGTTTCACAAGTTGAAATCAAGGGTTCACATCAATTGGTATCAGAGTCTTAGCTGTTTGCTCGACAGGAGGAGGTTGGAGTAACCCGATCAACTCATAAGGTGTTTTCTTTTCCTTAACACTACTTTAAGTTCTGATTTTTGTGGAAAATATTGCTCCTTTTTAAGAAGTTCTTTTTTTTTTAAATCCCTTTAATTTTGGTTTTTGCCACTGCTTGTGATATTTAAAAACTGAAATTAAAAGCACAAAAAAGAAAAAAAAAAAAAAAAGAGGCACCCGAACAAAACAAAAAAAAAAAGCAGAAAGCGAAAAGAAGTTGAAAAAGCCTAGTTCGGTTTTTTGCTTGTTTTGTTCGGTTTTATGGGCTGTTTTTGCGATATTTATCCCTGTGTTAAGTACTTGTGGTGAGTTTTGCGGTTGATATTAAGCAGCTCACCTTTGTTGCAATTGTGATTGGTATGCCTATGCTTGATACATTAGCTTTGAATTCTTGAAAATATATTAGATTCTTGAAATTGTGTCATAGTGCTGCCAAAATTTTCTAAAATTGCTTAAAGGGATAATTTTTCACATGCTTGTGTCTTTGTGGCAAAAATTGAGTAAGAATTGTTTCTCCAAGGTTTAAGGTGTACTTGCAAAGTTGATAGTATTCGATTACCGACACTACTCTCCACAGCACTACACTCCAAAACCGAAGAGGAATCTTTTCTTCATTGGAAATCTTCTTCTCTTTCCTGTGTACTTGCAAAATTGATAGTATTCGATTACCGACACTACTCCCCACAGCACTACACTCGAAAATCTGAGGAATTGTTTTGCCACTTGGCTCTGGTTGCTTAAAGGACTCTTGTTTTCGGAAAACTTGGATAATTGGTGGGAATTGGTTTCTTGATTACCTATTGGGAGGGTGATCACATCTTGGGTAGTTTAAGTACTTCCTCATTTGTTTCAAATCTGCTAATTGTTCTTGTTCTTCAATTGAATTGCCCTGCTTCTTTGGCCTTGTTAACCTTTTTGTGCTACCTTGTACGTTTACTTTGAGAATATATCTTGAATTTTGTTTTCGTGCATTGCCATTATCTCTGAACTTTAAGGGCTTCTCCCCGAAAGTTCCTATCGGTGCACTTCTTATTTGAGCTATACTACAAATTTTCATTTTTACAAAGTGTTTTCCAAAAATAGAACCAAGTGTCTATTTTGAAAATATTTTGCTACTTTCCTATATAGTTGTTGTGCTTGTGTGATTACCTGTTGCTTGTTACCTTTACCAAAGTAATATGTGAAAACTTTCTACAGGACTGAGGTAAAAGGCTGAGTGTTACAACATACAAAGGCCGCCAACCCTAAAGAGCAATACACTGGTTTGTATGTAGTTCGTTAGGAGGGGCACTAGGGGGACAAGGGGGTAAGGTTACTTTTACTCACTTTTACTTGTTCTTAGCAGGATCTTTTCTGGTTACCATGTCAGGGAGTAGTTCTAACATCAGTAGTGAACAACTCCTAGCTGCTATTGCGTACTTGACCAATCAGTTCAACACTCAGCTCGCTGACCTCAGTGGTGAGGTCGCAGAACTCAGGGCCACCCAGGCTCATCAACCCCCGGAGATGGAGGAGGACAGTGCAACTCCTCAAGGCGATTCCAGTAAGCCCTTTAACGGTCTAAGTCAGTTGAAGACATCTCTGCCTTCTTTCGCCAGAGGTACGGACCCCGAAGTATACTTAGACTGGGAGATCAAGATGGAGCGGATCTTTGAGCTTCACTCGGTTCTCGAACACAGGAAGGCTCCTCTCGTCGTCGTGAACTTCACCGACTATGCTCTTGTTTGGTGGAATCAGCAGATGGACATGAGACGAAACACCAGGCCCATGCGTGCTCGTGCACCCCCTATTAAATGGTTTGATCTCACAACAGAGATGCACAAGACTTTTGTACCTGCTTATTATTTTCATGCTTTGTATAAAAAATTACATATTCTTATGCAAGAGACTTTAACTGTTGATGAATATTTTAGAAAGTTGGAGATGGCCAAAATTAGGGCTAATGTAATAGAGGATGAGGGTGCTAGTATGGCTCATTTTCTTAGTGGGCTTAATCGTGGGATAGCTTTGGCAGTTGAATTGCAGAATGCTGCTTCTTTAACTGATATGTTGCATAAAGCTAGGGTGATTGAGGAGTACCTGTAGACTGTTCCACCTATTCGAACACCTTGCCAGCAATCAATGGAAGAAGACTCCGGCATCGCCATCCTTTCCAACAAAGAAGCCATTCTACTCAGAGAAGAAAGCTATTCAGCCTGCTCAATCAACTCCTGCTTCTTCAGCTAAGTCACCTTTTACTCCTAAGCCGTCTATAAGTAATATAACTTGCCCTAAATGTTCTAGTCATGGCCACTACATGCGAGATTGCCCTAATGTCCGCAGAGTTATGTTGGGATAAGATGGTGAGTATGTTTCCGAAGAAGAAGAAGAGGATAATGATGCTGTCAATCCCTTTTCTGAATTGACTGATAACAGTAAGTCTGATACTGAAACAGATGTTCATCGACCAGAAGACAACACTCACCTGGCAATTATTACTAGTACTTTGACTACTGCTGTTGTCCAAGATACTGATCAAAGGACCACTATCTTCCATACCCGTGCTAAAGTTAATGGAGGTATTTGTGTTCTGATAGCTGATGGCGGAAGTTGCACCAATGTGGCCAGTGAATACATAGTCGAGAAGCTAACACTTCCCACAATCAACCATCCTCATCCGTACCGGCTTCAATGGCTCGACAGCTCGGATGGCTACAGAGTGACTAAGTAGGTTTGGATCACTTTTGCTATTGGTAAGTTCGAATGACAGGTGACATGCGACATTCTCCCCATGGAGGCATGTCATATTCTACTAGGACGATCTTGGCTCTTCGACATGAAGGCGACGCATGATGGAGTTGCCAACACCTACTCGATCTGTCAACAGGGCAAGATCCATACATTTCTACCACTTTCGCCCCAGAAAGTTCGTGCTGAATCTGTTCGGATGAAGGACAAGCTCGCCCAGTGGGGTTAAGAAAAGCTGCAAGCTAAGGGAAAGGGTAAAGAAATTGTAAAGGGTAGTAAGGCGAACTCTGATAAGCCTTCAAAAGAAGTTAAGACTAGTTTATTTGCTAGTGTAGGAGAAGTTGAGCAAGTGTTAGCTCAAAATAGGTGTGTACTTATTCTTGTTGCTAAAGATCATTGTACTAACCCTAACGACATCCCTAGGGATCCCTATGGAAGTCCAATTTCTCTTGCAGGAATATGCAGATGTTTTTCCTGAAGAGTTGCCGACTGGGTTGCCCCCTCTTCGCGGCATTGAACATCAGATTGATTTTGTACCTGGCTCATCTATTCCTAATCGTCCAGCCTACAAAGCAAATACTAAGGAAACAAAGGAATTGCATAATCAGGTTGAGAAGTTGCTCGCCAATTGATCATTGATGCAAATATATTCATGCAAACATAAATCAATCAGTTATAGGTCACCGTAAATTCAAACTAGCCTTTCATAGATGTGTCAATAGTCTATGAAGGTCCGGCTAATAAGAAATCTACAAACACAACCCAATTCCCCCTTACTTTATCGACAATTACCGTGAATCCGCACAGACATAATTGCTACTCTAATTAACAAGGAATAGGCCGTAAGACATCGACACCTATTAACCAAGTTAACAGCCTTAACATTTAGGGAAACCCGATTTTAGTTATTCCTACCCGCGTCACCAGTTCAGAATTACTAACCCTTTACCCTGCATTACCTGAAGGAAATTTTACCACTAATTAACATATCCACTAAATGACATGAAGTAGTGAGACAGATTAATTGGTTCTACCCGAATTTAAACAAGTTGCGCAGGCTTATATAAATTCAAGTAATAAAAGTTATAAACCCAGAGTGAAAAGGAATTCATGCATGCATTACATGAAGAACGATTAGATCTCACAATTATAAGAACAACGTTGATCAATCCTCAACTAGAAAATAAAATAAAACAATAGTAACTAAATTAAAGAAAATAAAAGAAATTAACATTGATTAAAGAGAGAGAAGGTAGAGAGCCGAAGCTCTCTACTGTGTAAGGCATGAAAATTATAGTACAAAACATCCATTTATATAGGGAAATTATCTTACTAATCTCTTAATAAGACTAAGAAAAGGAAATAACTAATTAACTTGTAGAGGAAGAAAACTATCTAATTAGATAAGGAAAAGAACATAGCCATAGGCGGCTAGAAAAGGAATAGTATCGCAGCCCTGCATTCAGGCAAATCAACTGTCCATGCAATTTGGAATTGGAATCCAATTAGCTTGCTGCTTACTCAATTTACACGCATTCATTTAGTCTTGAACTTGGATTGGATTTGGGCTTAACTTGACTAATTCACTTGGGCTAAGTTGCTTAAATACCAGCCTAACAACAATTTATCCGGCCCACTTTACTTCAATCTTCAGTCCAGTTTATCTTCCGTATTCTGGAATTCAGCCACTGCTCAAGCGCACTGCCTCAGGCATCCATTTGGGCAAATAGACCCTTATTTATGTTCTTTTAGAAACTCTTCTTTCTTTTTGCCTTGCTTCCTAAAACCTGTGTTTAACATAGAAAGACACTCCAAAAGCCCGTGAGAATTGACAATAAAGACTCTAAAATTAACCAACTAAAAGGTGCCGATCAAATATCCCTACACTTGAATAACGCTTGCCCTCAAGCGTGAATTGAAAAACTCAGAACACAGCCCTACTTAGCAGTTCTTTCATATCTGACATCCAAAAGACAGTGACACAAAACAAACAAAGACTCTAACAACTGGACACTTTAAAAATAAAACACAAGACTCTAAACAAATACATTGACTCAAAACGAAACACAAACAATTCTGCCACAATTCCTCCTTCAGATTCTACTCACATCACAGATTCAGAATCAATCATTCATATGCAAGTTTTTTCACATTCAAAACAGTCTTTATTCGGCTTAGCACAAATTATGCAATAATTCCCAAAAATGCACTCTATGGACAGTAATTCACACAACTCACCATTCAGAAATTCAGGACAAATGTAAATTCCTAGTCTAGCCAGAATTACAAAAGCTTGATAGTCGACCATCGCCACAGTATAAAACAAAACAGGATAATGCACAACAGTTAAGAAACAACCTTCTCATCATATGGACGCAATGGAGGCTAAGGGATTAGATCACTTGGACTAGTCCTAAGAGTTCTAAGTCACCTGTGAACAATGAAACCAGTGTGTAACCAAAGACAAAACACTTACT
The DNA here is from genome assembly GCA_016801395.1 of Leptodermis oblonga. Classification (NCBI taxonomy): domain Eukaryota; kingdom Viridiplantae; phylum Streptophyta; class Magnoliopsida; order Gentianales; family Rubiaceae; genus Leptodermis; species Leptodermis oblonga. Next base: position 44,323,478 of record CM028750.1, on the reverse strand, counting down.
GTACCTTCTTCTCAGCTTTCCACCCTTCCATTTGGGTAGATGGGTGCCTGTCCTCCTTTTCAGAACTTGCAGGGATTCTTTCTCACAGTAATTGAGCATAACACATAATATGGCACCCCTTGACTTTAGCTCTGTTTACTCAGCATTAATACATTTGCAGCACAATTCAGAACTGATTGATTCTTATTATTTTCTGTTTCAGTCATTTTCAGAGCTTCTTTCTTAGGCATCTCGGTCGCGACTCCCACGTGAAATTGGGAGGTTGGGGTTGGGGGTGTCACAAAAGGTGTTGGATATATAATATAGGAAAATTATTGATTTAACTGTTGTATCCACCTTATTAGGGCTTGTTTTGTTTTTTAATGTGTTTGAAAACGGTTTTGAAAACAGTGTATTGAAATTGTAAAAATGTATAGCTAAATAGTAAAAAATTGTATTAAAAATAATAAAAACTGATTATAATATATTAAATTTACTATTAAAACCAAAACGAAAACGTAAAGAACAAGCCCTTAGCAGGCCCGGTTCTAGCCATGTTCCACCGGAACATTGGCTAAGTGGGGCCCCCTATATATATATATTAGTATAAATGATATTAGATTATATAGATCATATATATATTGTCTAGTTATGTACGTAGTCCTTCATTTATACTTTTTTTATTTTTTTATTTTTATCGATTTAGGTAAAAAAAAAAAGGATAAAATTTGTAGTCTTTTATTCTTAATCATTTGCACATTGTTTTCATAATAAATTATATAGATATTTAAAATTTCAGTGTTATTTGATTTACATAAGTTAGAGTTTATCCTAAATTATTTAGTTTATTGATATTTCAGTTGTGATTTGACTCCAAACAATTTTGTTGTTTGTGTTTTATACACTACCCCAAAATATGATAGGGGAGGCGGGTGCCCGTGTGTGCACCCGCCTCCAATAATGGTTATTATCCATTAATTGTAATGGTTATTGGAGGCAATAAAATTTCTCTTTTTTCAATTTATGGCTTCGGTAGGAATCGAACTCACGCCTGCAGAATGACTTGACTCTTGCACATTAAATTTACCACTATGCTACATATACTCATGTATTTAAAGTTAAAATCGAAAGTATATATTTCTTTTTAAAACTTGTGATTTTTATTACGTACTAATTTATCGCCTTGCTCGAATCTCGACAAATTTTCAAAATTATTTTCAACAGTCCAAAACAAAGACAAGTTTCAAAACACTATAAAAAAATTACAAAAATGTACCCGCCTTTTGGTGTTTTAGAGGTTGCACCTGCTTCCAATAGACATGATATTGGAGGCGGGTGCACCTCCAGAACATTTTGGAGGCGGGTCCAGTAGTTATACTATTGGAGCTCCAAATGCTTTGGAGACGGGTGCAACATGCACCCGCCTCCAAAAGTTTTGCCGGCCCCTTTGGAGGCGGGTGTTTGTGCACCCGCCTCCAAAGGAGCGCCTCCATTGACCTTTTTTGTGGTAGTGATATATATGACTAGCAGTTATAGTAAAACAGTGAAACTTTTTATAGTTGTCCAATGTATTTATATATTAAGTGAGATTTTTTATGGATAATTTTGTAAAAAAATTAACTCTTAAATTATTGTTGACAATTCAATGGGAAGGTGTGTGAAAAGTGTTGAAGCAATCAAATTTTAAAGTAGAAGTTTTACATATAAATTTGGTTTCAGGCAATATGATTTTGCATCTAAGTATGCAAGAAAAATTTTAGTTTAAATTTATGTGAACTTTATATTTTATATTATTTTTGGTTGATTATTTTTGTATTTTTTTGAAAAAAAAAGTTATTTATAAATATTATATATTTTTATTTTAAATTTACAATAATATATAAGAGGCCCAAATTCGTCACATTGAACATGGTCCTTGTTTGTATAGGAACAGCCCTGGCCCTTAGTGTAGCAGACCAATCAAAATTAAAATAATAAATATGACCTTCTATTTTTTCATTAGTTTGACAAGAAATTTATATTTTTACTATTAACTAGTACATACTGCATAGAGTCGATTTATATTGCGAATGCATGGAATAATTTCGCATAATATAGGCTTGTAGTAGAGGAGGAATTAAGATATTTTGAAGATTTCTGTTGGCTTTTGGACCATAATATGTTTCTATCTACAGCCCCAATACAAATTTAAAGATAAATCAATGGACTATTATCTTGCTGTCACTACCGAAGGAAGGAGCGAGTCTTCTGTCCGACTATAAATGATTTGACCATAATATTTCGGTAGATAAATTAAACACAGATGCTTTTATTTATACACGATATATCGATTAAACGCAATACTTCTACGGCTAAACTCGATAAGCGATATTTCATTATCTAACTCATAACCAAGATATATCAGATGGAGTCTAAAATCAATACGCGCATGTTCATAACATTCACGATGTACTTTTGAGGTGAAACTCGATATATTTGATATATTTCCGCTCACATGGATCCTTAGCATGAATTAAGCCGCTGAGGGATTAATATTGTGTTTGGTAATGACCTCAACCAAACTACCAAAATTCTTAGTTGAGCTCCCATTTGGTCCAACAGCCTTCAAAACAAGTACTTTAAAAGGCAAAACAAGTACTTCAAAACAACTTCTTCCCAGCAGCAATGCTCTCCAAAATCGAATTCATACCGAAATGAGTAACAAAAACTCCAACCGATTCATGGCTCAAAACTTCCACCAGAGGAGCCCAGGGAAATATTTTCCCAATCCCACGAGTCCTTTCCAAAAACCCATCCGGCAAAATGTGTTTAAAATTGTCCCTGAGTGACCAAATGAACGGAACTTTACTTTCTTCCAGGCCTTCGGCGAATGCTCTCAGTTCGTGCGGTGGTGGCACCACCATGGTTCCGAACCCGATGTAGGCCACGGACTCTTTCTTCTGCTTGTCCAGCCATGGAATGCAGCCGTGCACGTCGGAAACACCGGATGCCGCCGGCCGGGGGCATGTCAAGTTCAAAGGGCCAATGGTAACTACATTTTTGAACTTGGATTTTAGGTCTTTCATGGCGGTTGGGTCTAATTCTTCGAAAGAGTTCACAGCCAAAGCAGTAGCCCGGGGAAGCATTTCTACCATTTTTTCGAGCATGACTGAGAAGGGGGACTCCAAGTTCCCGGAACTATTCCGGTGGGCAAATCACCGAGGCGAACTTCCGGCATTCCGAGAATATTGAATTTGACTACTTCATCCATTCTTCTTGCTAAGTCGACTGTAGTACATTAAAAGACATACAATGTCACATCCCATGAACAAATATATCTCACAGGCATAAATATTCAAGTGTCACAAAATAATTTTTTTCTTTAGTATTTTATTTTATTTTCCCCAATTTGAATACCGTACTTCAATTAATCTTTATTAGAAAAAAGAGTTCAGTTTCTAAAATTTACAATTTAATTTTTATAAATTTTAAGATGCAATAACTAAAATGAATTAATAAGGGACAACTATAAATAATAAAAAAAGCACCTTTTGATTAGGTTATATTATGGAACGAAAAACTACAAAGTACCCCATAATAATTAATGCATAACAAACAAAACTGCTAGATTTATTTGTATAATTCGAAGTGATAGGGTTCGTCTCGTACGATGACCTAATCTAGAGGGACTTTTGTTATGGTGGACCAAATCTCAAGAGGAACATGTTTCGTAGTTTTCCAAAATCCCAATAATTAAAATTTGTCACTAATTCTTTCGTTAATTTACATCCTTTCTTTTTATATAGAGGTTAAATCACCTCACTGGTCATTTAATTTGAGAAGTTATCTTCATTTGGTTCCTTAATTTGAAATTATTTCGTTTTGATTTTTTAATTTCAAAATTTGTTTCAAAATGGCACCAAACCCAAATTCGACTAACATGTGAAATTCATACACACTGATAGGGATAACAGATGGAAAATAAAAACCAAACTATCATTAGAATAAAAAAACACAAGAAATAGTGATGTTTAAATTTAAAGTGTGTGAAATACTGAAATTAACCATAATCTTTGACATGAATCCTAGGGTGTGAGATTATTAATTTATTTTTCATGTTATTTGAATGTGAAATAACATAATTAACTATAATATTATTATGATATTGTTCATTTTTTCTCAAAGTAATATCCCAAACTACATAAAAATGAAATGGGTAACGTCACATATGAGGGTTAATTAGGACTTTTCAAACCCGAATAAGATGAAAAACAAATTATGATATCACACAATATGATTAGTTTTTGTATTTCACGCATTTATGGCTCTGTTCTTTTAGTGACACAGTTGGGGAATTTTTGTTTGTGGGAAGAAATTTTTTTTTGAGGGAAGTTCTTTTGGGAATATTTGTAAGAAAGAGAAAAAAAGTGTAATGATTATGTTATTTTTTAATTTATGTGAGTATAAATTTAGAGAGAATTTTAAATTTTAAATTTGAAATTTTATAAAAATAATATTGTTTCTTTATGGTGAATTTGTGGAGAAAAAAGTGATGATTTTCCAAAAACGGAATGGAAAAGAACAGAGCCTAAGCATCGTTATTTTCATTTTTTAAAATCCAGATAACAATTTAGTCCATAATTAAATAAAGAAGGGGGTAGTTGTGCGTTTTTAAATCAATATTCAATAGGTAAGGTTGAATTTGGTTTACCATCAACTTCTCCAACAGTTTGCCTGATAAGTTGAGTGTGGACATGGACAGACAAGGAATCTGCCGCTGGTATCCAAACCGTCACCCAAGAAACACCGTATTCCTCCGCCATCTAGGGCCGGTCCTGAAGGGGTCGGGCTCGGGCGACGGACCAGAGCCTACCTTCTTCAGGGGCCCATTATATATACACATACCATGTGTGTGTGTGTGTGTAAATTATTATGTGGGTATGAAATTTTTGATTCTCAAAGGGGAAAAATTTATGGCCCAATTTTTGGAGATGACTGGCCCAATTATCATACACATATTTACAACCCATACAATAATATTCATCCTAGTAAAAGACCGAGCAAAAAATTTCAGTCTTTTTTAATTTATAACCCTACATCAAAATTTTTTTTACTTTTTTCAATTTCTTCTCTCCGTACCATTGACGGTTTTTTTTTTCTTTCAGATGCAGCAAATCTGACTTTTATGAATATTTTTATTTAATATATATATATATATATATATATATATAACAGTGCAAAAGCAAGATTGAAAAGCAAGACGTGTAATCCACAAAATAAACTTTAATAATTAGTTTTGGCTACCTTTTAACATGTGTAATTTAGATTTTTCTTTTTTCAATTTCTTCTCTCCATTGACTTTTTTTTTTTTTTTTTCTTTCAGATGCAGCAAAACTGAGATATCCTCATATCCCAATCTTCCTCTCACTTCTCAAGCTCTTCTACTTCTCCACTCCTACTCTCCTACACTCCTACAGGACGTCAACTGCTACTATTGCAGAGCCCCAAAATTGTTTCATTTTTCTCTCCCTATTTTGTTACTGTTGAGAACTTGAGAGAAGACTGAAACAGTTTTTTCAATTTTATTACCGTTACAATTTTTTTTTCCTTATTTATTGTGATTTGTGCACAGAATAGTTCTTCTACCTTATCAAAGTGATTCAATTTATTGTGGGTAAGGCATCATCATCTTCAAAAGTGAAGGATTGAAGGAGAAATCAAAGGTGCTATTGTTCCTTTCATTTGTTATATTGATTTGATGATATTATTCTTTTTTTTTTATTGCTGTGATTTGGTTCTTTTGTGCATAATAATTCTTGTGATTTAATTTTTTCTGTGTGCATAGTAATTATTGTGATTTTGTGTTGTAGTGCATTATACTATAATGACTAAAAAACATCTTTATGGACATGAAAAAAGGAAAAAACGGAAAAGACAAAATGAATTGATTGAATCACAAAAAGGTTCTATTAATAAATATTTTGTTAAGAAAACTAGTTGTAATGAAAATGAAGAAATTTCAAATGCGGATAATGTAGATGAGTCTAATGAGATTGATTATGTTAGTCAAGATAGAGAGAACTTGACTCTAAAACAATAAAAGCATTAGATAATGACGGATTACAGAAATGTTGTGTCAATTTGAAGTATATTCTTACCCATGACAACTCATCAGATATTTAGATGATTTATTCTCTGAATTGAAAATATTGAGATCGACTTTACCAAATGAGATAATTTTGGCAAATGATATTCTTGAATTTGTGAAAAGTTTAGATTGTTATCCAAATGTAGCAATTGTTTATAGAATTATGCTAACTATGCCTGTTACTTTTGCATTGGGTGAGAGGAGTTTTTCAAATTTAAAATTATTGAAAACATATTTGAGATCATCAATGTTACAAGACAGATTAAATGGATTGGCCATGTTGTGTATTGAAAATGATATTTTAGAAAATCTTGATACAAATACTATAATAGATGATTTTGCATCTAGGGAAGCTCGAAGACAGCATTTATAGACGCAATATGAGCCACATGAATTTAGGGGTTTGTGTATTCTGGACCGTCTCTTTAGTTAGATTCAAACGTAAAGCATAAGAAAATTATGTACATTTGCATTCATGGGCTGCATCACATACATGCAGATACAATTTTGTACACCGAAATTTAACGAGGGTAAGGCGCATTATGTCCCCTTCTTCCCTGTTATTTTTTGTTTATCTTAATAAAAGGGTATACATGCCCGCCAGCCACTTAATAGGATATTCTTTAAATAAATAAATAAATATTTATATATAAATATTTAGGGCCCTTTTTTATTATTTTGCCCTGGGGCCTCCAAACCTTTAGGACCGGCGCTGCCGCCATCTCACCGGTAAACCACAGGAAAGCATTTGCCAAGACGCAGCTGACCTTCCGCCCTATATCTTTTTCCGCCACCTCCACAGCTCTTCTCAAGTTCTGCGGTGCTGCTTCCAGAAAGAAATTAGCCTCCTCCTCCGGCCTACTGGGCAAAAAAGCATAGCCCTCCGGCACACCATCCGGGACGTTGTAAACCCTGAGATTATCATCATTTGAAGAAAGGGAAGCATTGGATTTGGATGTGCTATAAAATGAGAAAGTAGCATTTGGGGCAGCTTTGGCTAGCTTTAGTGCAAGACCAAAGGAAAAGGCCAGGATGGCATGCAAATGGAAATGCAAAAACTCCAACGTGCTGGCTTTGATGATTTGAGCTAATATCTTTACCCTTTTTTTTTTTTCTTCTCTTTGTCTTCGGGCTAAATGAATCATATGTATGTATATAGGAAGATAAAACCGTTGAAGCATTTATTGTACTTGGACCACCATCCCCTAGAAGTTCAAACAAAGATTTGTTTAAAAATTTACAAATTTTTCCAGTAAAGGGATTCGAACTTTGAGCTGTGGCCCTTGCACAAATGTCTCTTTACCACTTCTACTTTGGGTTATTCGCATTAAGGATATTAAGGAACGAGTTAAACATCTTTACCCAAAACTAGTACTAATAAAAAATAATTTAAGAGTATTTTTTTTGTTTTTTTTTTCTTTGAAAAGTAAAAGATTTCATTAATGGCGATGGAAACTGTTCAATAACGATTGACAGAAGACCGCGAAATAGTCCAGTTGATTACAAAAGATTTGATCTGATAATTATCAGATCTAGATCAACACAGTGTACTTAATATACCAAATTGTAAGTCTATACACAATATAGATATTAATATTGTAGAAATATAAACCTCGCTCTTGTGTTGAACAAATCTCGTATCGATGGTCAGAGATCTTCCACTGCTTACGGATGAAGGTGCCAAGACTGAATTTTCAATCAGGTCCCCATACACCAAAGTCAGGAATGAAATAATCATAGTTAGGGACATAAACATCATAATTAGGGATAAAATCACCAAAGAAAGTGAAAAAATTATCTAGACAGCGAGAAATAATTATTGAAACTACTCCGACAAAAGAGACTAAAATTTAAAACTAAGTAAAATTAAAAAGAAAGAAAACAAAAATCAAAGTAAAATTGTTTCCCTCATCCTCCTATGAAAGGAGGATGAGGGAGGAACTTTTTTGGGTTTGAGATGGAGAGAGAATTTGAGAGGAGGAGGACAATTTAATAGTATTAATTAATACTAAATACGTCAATTGATTATGTCGTGTAATTAAGATCGAGTCAAATAACACGAAGGGGGTGTTTGGTTTATGGGGTTGGGAATGAAGGAATGGAATGATAGAAAATATGACTGTTTTGTTGATGGGTTTGAGAATGACAAACTATGAATGAAACCCAAATAATCAGTCAAACCCACCAGGAGTCATTCTAAAGTCACCCTTTCTGATATTTTGTTCTGCGTTCGCCGCTGAGCGCATATATATTGTGCTATAAATACCCAAAATATGAGATGCAAACTTCATTCTTTTTTCCTTTCTGTTATGCTGCTGAAACTCTTTCCCAACTCTCACTCGTAAAAGAAAGCAAAGCTTGGACTCAGAGCTCTAGCTTGAAAGAAGTCCGAACCGTAACTATAAAAACATATATCTTTGTGCATAGATATGATGAAGGTTGCCGGCTGAAACTTGATGAATGATTTAAATTGTTTACGTATGTTTAGAATAAATTAATATAGCAGTAGAACTTATACATGTTGATTTTCTGGAGAAGAACTGAATACTTATATATGGTTAGGTTGAGGGGCTGTGATCTGCACTTTTTAGTTAATTTATTTTAGCACTTGTTGTGGCAATTCTTACGGGCTTTTGCCTAAATTTGTAGTGTCTAATTGCAGATTTGGAGAACAAGCCAAGAAAGATAGAAGTGCGCAAAAAGAAGAAGATTTAGGCAAACAGAGTCAGCATCCGAAAGCCCACACAGAGTGTGGGCTTGACACGAAGGAAACCCGATTGGAGGCCTTGCCAATTCAGCGTGGAGATGCAAGAAATGGAAATTAATTCCATTAAGGAAAATGATTCAAAAGTTGAAGAAGAAAAGGAAATCTTGATCGAGAAGTTACCTAATTTGAGGAGACTTCAACTGCAAGCAAGGAGAATCCAAATCTGATTCCACGATAGAAGTTTCCCAATTAGAAGATGCTTCCTCAATTGATAAGGAATGATTTTATTCCTTTTGTGAAAATATTTATCTCCCTATATATATGGGGGATTTTCGTGCAAGAAAGGCACGCATCTCTGGATACATATCTCTTTCCATTGAATATTATTTAGAAGCTTTTAATTTCCACAGTTAAAGACAAGTTTAGTTTTGGAGTTCCCGAAAGTGCAAGCTCCAATTAGGCCAAAGTGTCTGTTGCCGGATTGCGATTTATTGCTATACGGTACAATTTTCTCTTTTCTATTATAATGACGTCTTTTATATTTATTTGTTCTACGTGTCTTATTGTGATTATCTAATTATAATTTTCTAGTTCTGGTATTATGTAAAGAAGCCATAATTTATGCATGTATGAAACCCAAGCGTGAATCTAAAGTCTAATCAATTATATTTCTAAATTGCATGTGTTTATATGTCTAATTACTAAGATTTTATTAAGTCTGATCAACTTAGTCTAATCTGGTAGAGTCAGTGAGTGGCACAACCTACCGACCCAGTAATACATGATTAATTGGGTGATAATTTCTAATGCATGGTTAGTAGGAGTTATTACTTTCGGGTTCTTCTAGTTCTTAATGCTTCTATTGTTAATTAATAAGGTTTGAGGGGACTTGCGGTCTGTTAGTCAACGTAGTTAGAGAAATAATTCCTTTGCGGGGGCTCGCGGGGAGTTATCAATAAACTACTGGAGAATTGGGTTATTTGCGGGGACTCATGGTAATCTATAACTGAACCGGCGTAAGTAATCAGACAAGTTAAAGAGGTTTATGATTGCATGCATGAGATTAAGGTGGTGGATTACATAATACCGGAATTTCTTTCATTAATTGATATCTTCCTAAGTTTTTAATTTAATTACTGTTTTAATTGCTATTTTCTACAATTACATGACAATCTTAAGGTCTCTTAAGAGACGCAAGGGTGACTACTAGTCAACAATTCGATCACTTAACAATAATATGGAAATTGAATATAATTCACTGTTTAATAAATGACTGTTTATGTGGGACGAAGTCCAACTTACCGGCAAGCTGAAACCAGTGACAGAAGCAAAAGAAGTAGCCATGAAAGCGCCTGAAAGAGCAACCTCGATCGCCGAGATGACCGACGAACATAACTGAGATCACTTGTAAGGAATATATCAGGAGGTTTACCATCACTAAAAACGCCCTGCTAATGCTAATTGCTTCTTCATTTCCATGGTTATTTCCTGGGAATTTTCCTTGGATTGAATTTGAAGTTCATTCTTGCCAGAATATTGAATCAGTGGACTGTCCAGGTCTTGCCTTTCCATGTTCAACCACTTAATTTGGATTCCTGAAATTGAAAACAAAATGAGATGGGATGAAATTTAGATATTCAGTTTAAAATGGAAAAACAGAGCAGAAGAAGATGACAAAAGTGTAAAATATGTATAAAGCAAAAAAACAGAAGAGAGGACAATAGATATTATTCTAAACAATGCTTATCCAACTGCTTTTGAGGCCTTGGATGGTGATTGTTTAGTTAAAAACAGAGTGGGGGTTACATGCATCATAGAGAGTATATTTTGAAAGTATTATCAGTGGGTTTTATGCTATTTGTTTGTATACTAATAATGCTACTCATTACCCCCTGGTGCTTTTTCCGTACTCTGTAAAGTGACATAAATGACCAATTTACCCTCACATTAACCCTAAAAATACCCAATTACCAAAAAAAAAAAAAGTTTTTTTTCAAAAATCATCACTTCTTTATCTTCTGTTTTCAAGTTTTTCCGTCTTCTTCATCTTCCAAAAACCATTCACTTCTTTCAAAAACCATTCACTTCTTCATCTTCCATAATCGGAGATAAAGATGAAGAAGACGGAAAAACTTGAAAACGGAAGACGAAGAAGTGAATGGTTTTTGAAAAAACTTTTTTTGGGTAATTTGGATAGTTTGAGAGTTAATGTGAGGGTGAATTGGTCATTTATGTCACTTTACAGAGTACGAAAAAAGAACCGGGGGTGATGAGTAACTTTCTAAAAACAAGGGGGGTGATGAATAGCTTTTTTATGTACAGGAAGGTCATGTGTAACTTTCGAAAAGCACGAGGGGGTGATGAATAGTTTTTTTTTTGTACAGGGGGTGGTGTGTAACATCCAGTGCTGAATTGAAGTTTTATGAAGATAAATAGAATGATTTCAACTTGTGAGCTAGTAGAATGCTGATACAGTAAAGTAAAGATAGCCAGATCTTAGAATTCCCTATATTCACCGTAAAGGAAATTTCCCTCCTTTCTCGATCTTTTTCCCCCTTCTTTTCAAAACTTCAGCCCAGTACTCTCTTGGATTTTCCTTATGTAAAAAACCGATACCTTTAATTTTGATCTTCCCACAAAGAATCCCTTTTTTTTGTGTGTGTGCGCGTGTTAGTGTTAAGTTCTTCATTTAAAACCCATAAATAAATATGGGTAAAACCAAGATTTGATTTGATTAGTGAACTACAATTCAGCCAATGCTTTGCCGGATGCCATTGTTGAGTAGCCTACGTTGAAACCAGAGGCAGTCACTGTTATCGGGTAACGTTAGGAAAATAACAGACGAAAAGGGAGGAGAATCGGGGAGGTTGCCGACGGGATGGCGGCGGAGTGCGTCGCCGTCTGCTGCTGCTATCCATGCCTGTTGATGCTGTTGAACTTATAGGCAAATCAGCTAAGCATAAGGTCAAGGCAACACAACTCAGCTTAGCTTAGCTCAAAGGCAGCTTGGAGTTCAGAAGCAGCATTCAAACTTTGCCACTTTATGATCAGATCATAATTACCACAGTTGCTGACGTGTACAAGCTAATTAGTTGAAGTGATGATGTGGATCGGGTTCTGCTAGAGTGTACAGTCCAGAAGCTTCCATTTCTTGTTTGCTAGCTTGTCTTTTGTACAGATTAGATGACAGACTAGTTAGCTTAATTTTAAGCTACTGTGATCTGTATAAAAGCATCATTGATGCTTCTGATTTAATTAATTAAGAAAAACCTTTCCAGAAATTTCTCATTTTCTCTCTGTTCATTGCTTGTGTTTCTACTCATTTGTTCAAGTTTCAGATTCTCACATGGTATCAGAGCACTAGAATCATTCCAAGAGCACGATCAACTGCTTCCACTAAACTGTTCGATCTTCAAAATCTAATTCAACAATGGCAAATTCAAGCGATGCTTCTGGAAACTCTCAAAACTCACTGAATTCTCAAATTTATTCTGAGGATCCTCTGTTCCTCCATAGCTCAGATCACTCTGGTCTTGTTCTTGTGACTGAGCCTCTCACAGAAACTACATAGCATGGAGCAGATCAATTATCATAGCTCTAGAGGCAAGAGACAAGTTGTGCTTTGTCACTGGTGAAGTTCTCGAACCTGCTATGGATTCTTCATCTTATAAGAAGTGGAAAAAGGTGAATTCCACAGTCATCTCATGGATCCTGAACTCTTTGTCCAAAGAAATTTCACACGGATTCCTGTTTGCTAAGGATGCTAAGACACCGTGGGAGGAGCTCTCTGAAAGGTATGGAGCTTGCAATGGCCCCTTGCTGTATCAACTCAAGAGAGACATGAGCTCTCTTACTCAAGGAAAAACTTTTGTTGCTAACTATTATAATAGACTCAAAAGACTTTGGGATGAGATTGCATGTCTGAGGCCAATGCATCAATGCAAGTGTTGTAACTGTGGCTTCACCTTAGACCACCATCTGCTTGGGGATAGTTTAATGCAGTTCCTTATGGGACTCAATGAGGAGTATGATGCCATCCACAATCAGATTCTGCTCATGGATCCTTTTCCAACTGTTGGCAAGGCATACGCCATGGTAATTCAAGTAGAAACTCAAAGAGATGTTCACAGTGTGTATCAAGAGCTTGCTGATAGCAGTGCATTACATGTGAGCTTAGGGAATGAATCTACACCTACAACAAGAAAAGGATTATAAAGGAGGAAGGAGGATAGTGGCAAGAAACTCAACATGAAGTGTGATTTCTATCATATGGATGGTCATCTCAAGGAGAATTGCTTTAAGATCAAAGGTTACCCTGACTGTTGGAAAGGAAAGAAGGATCCTGTATACAAAGGCAAAGGAAAGGCTCAAGTCAATTTGGCTAGCTCACATACTGATACTCCTTTAGAATCAAACACTGAGGGTGGGAATTTGCAGAATATGGTGGCCAACCTTATTCAGATAGAGATCAGCAAGATGCTAAAAGGAAAATATGTGGCTACTTCTAGTACTGGTGATTTGGTAAACTACTCTTACCTCAATGACTTTGCAGGTAGCATTCTAAATTCCTCCTCTAAATATGCCTGTTTATTGTCATGTGATACTTGGATAGTTAACAGTGGAGCAACAAATCATATGTGCAGTAATTCCGTTGTCCTCCACAAACCTATTCTAGTCAAACATTTAACTCCCATTTCTCTTCCTGATAAATCCATCAAACTGGTCAAATGCATAGGCACAGTTAAATTAAGTCAAAATCTGACTCTGCTGTTTACATGTTCCTGCATTCCAGTTCAATCTTATTTCTATAAATAAGATGTCTAATATGAATTTTGACATTTATCCTACTTTCTGTGTAATCCAGGACCTAGTGAGTTGCAATGGAGTTCAAGGGACTATATCTGCTTAATTCTGAGTCTTTTCAAACTGATGTAATTCAAAAATACTCTCAAGTGTATAAACAAAATCTAGACACTTGTATTCCTCATAAGAGTCCTTTTGTTTGTAACTCCATTGCTTCATCAATCATTACTACAAAAATGACTTTCTACGGCGGTGCTTTAACGGCAGAAATACCAAAACCGCCATTAAAAAGAAAGTACGGACTTTCTACGGCGGTTTTCAAAAACCGTTTAAACCGCCGTAGAAAGTTCCCTACTTTCTACGGCGGTCCTTTTGTTTGTAACTCCATTGCTTCATCAATCATTACTACAAAAATGACTTTCTACGGCGGTGCTTTAACGGCAGAAATACCAAAACCGCCATTAAAAAGAAAGTACGGACTTTCTACGGCGGTTTTCAAAAACCGTTTAAACCGCCGTAGAAAGTTCCCTACTTTCTACGGCGGTTTTAGAAAACCGCCGTAGAAAGTTTCCTACTTTCTACGGCGGTTCTAGGCGGTTTTAGAAAACCGTCGTAGAAAGTTTCCTACTTTCTACGGCGGTTCTATATAAAACCGCCGTAGAAAGTCCCGTAGAAAGGGACTTTTTACGGCAGTTTCCAAAAACCGACGTAGAAAGTATGTTTCTATGGTGGTTTTATAGAAACCACCGTATAATTAATAAATATGATAAATTTTACTATAAAAATTGATAAATAGAAAATTACATATTTATTATTAAATTTAAAAAGATTTGGGAGTTAATTTACAAAAAAAGAAAAACTAGAAATTAATAGGAATAGAGGAACATGCGAGAATTCAAAATAACGGGCTTTCTACAGCGATTGTTATTAAAACCGCCGTAGAAAGTTACTTTCTATGGCGGTTTCTTGATAACCGCCATAGAAAGTTACTTTCTATGGCGGTTTTAATTACAACCGCCATAGAAAGTAACTTTTTTTTGAATTTTAAGGGTTTCCCTTTGTTTCCATTTCCAGCCAGCTGTGACTTCCCCATGTTTCCATCTCCAGCAAACTGAAGTGTTCTCTCATTGCCGGCGCCCATCCTCTCTCCGTCGGTTTTTTCTCTTGTCTTCCCCCGAAGCCGTTTGTTCCGGCGGCGTTGATAACAAGATCCGCCGTCACCCAACTCCGTAGATGGTTGCTTAATCGGCCATCACCGACCACTTGGAGTTAATCCCCCATTATAATTTCACCACAATCGGTCCTTGTTGTGGGCTTCAAATCATAAAAAAGGTAATGTCGAATAGTTTCAACTTTATTTAAGCTTTACAAATTTTATTGTTACTTGATTATTGTGATTGGCCTAAGGTTTATTATTAGTGTTAAATTCGGGTTTGATGAGATGATGAATGATTAAATTTGGGTTTGATTAGTGTTAAATCGGTGGTTATTGTATTGTTCTTGATGTTAATGATTAAATTAATTAGAATTTGATGGATGCACGCAAAAATTTTGTGAAAGTTTGGTGGGTGTTCGGTTTATTAGCATGGAAGTTTTTGATATATATATTTTTTGAATAAAGTTGAAATATATATATATATCAAAAACTTTCTACGGATGTTCTTGCTGTTTTTGATATATATTTTTGAATTTAGAGATTAAAAAATGAATATTAAATTTTTTTATAAAAAATTGGGTACTTTCTACGACGGTTTTGAAGATAACCGCCGTAGAAAGTCCTTTCTACAGCGGTTCCTAACCGAACCGCCGTAGAAAGTTTGGACTTTCTACGGCGGTTCAGTTAAGAACCGCCGTAGAAAGTCCATAACCTTTCTACGGCTGCCGAATAGATGGCGGTTCAAAATGGACGAAAACCGTAGTTAAATGTGCTAAATAACCGCCAATAAAGCCCCTTTTTGTAATAGTGAATAAAGATGTGATTCCTTTATCTTTGCCTGTATTGCATCAACGTTTAGGTCATACTTCTGTGAATGTGAATGTGAGGTCATACCTATTGTTCCTTTGTTCTTTTAAATAAATGAGATATCTCAGTTTGCCCCATGGCTAAACAAACTCGATCCTCTTTTCCAGCCAAGTTTGACAGAACCAAGTCACCCTTTCAGCTTATTCATGTTGACATGTGGGGGCCCTATAGAATTCCTACATTATCTGGTGCTAGATTTTTTCTAACCATTGTAGAAGACTACACCAGATGTACCTAGACATACCTCTTAAAATCCAAAACTCAAACATGTACAACCTTAAACAGATTTCTTGCCCTGATCCAAAACCAATTCCAAACCTCAGTTAAGAACATCAGAACAGACAATGGTTCTGAATTCCTGAACTCAGCTTGTTCTGATCTTTTCCTCAGTAAGGGAATTATTCACCAGAAATCATGTCCATCACCCCAGCAAAATGGAGTTGTGGAAAGAAAACACCAATACTTACTCCAAATTGCCAGAGCCATCATGTTTCAATCATCCTTACCTAAACACTTTTGGGGGGAATCCATACTCACTGCTACCTACTTAATAAATAAATTACCTAGCCCTGTACTTGACTGGAAGACACCATATGAGCTTCTTTTCCAAAAGGCACCTTCATTCCATCATCTGAAAGTGTTTGGTTGCTTGTGCTTCATCACAAACACTTCTCCTCGTAAAGATAAGTTTGTTGCAAGAGCTTATCCTGCTGTTTTTATAGGGTATCCACCTGATCATAAGGCATACAAAATGTATGAACTTCATCACAAAAGAATCACTGTCTCTAGAGATATCATTTTTTAAGAACACATTTTTCCTTACAAGTCTCAGAAATTAAGTGATTTATCCATTTTTGTTCCGGTTCCTCCCTCTACTACATCTTTGCCAGTTGCAGTTTCACATTCAGACATTCCTATGACAAATGGTCATATATCACAGCCTCACTACAGTGATTCTGACAATCATATACCACCACATCAGTCATCTGAGTCTTCACCTCATACTTCTCCATCACTGACTTCTGATCTAGGACTTCACCCAATATCAGCACTTCTTCAACCTCTCCTTCACATTCTCAATCTTCTCCTCACCTGCATTCCTTTGTCCCTTCTCCTCCTATGCTTAGACACAGTTCCAGAACCATCTCAAAACGCTCTTGGTTACATGACTTTGTAACTAATTCAGTCCACCATCCTACCTCTTTCTCTACTGCATATATGTCTTTTCTTGCTAACATGTCAAATGTTCAGGAGCCACAGTCTTAAAAATAGGTATGTTTAGACATGGAATGGCAAAAAGCTATGCAGTTTGAACTGGATGCCTTGGAGGCTAACCACACATGGACTTTGGTGTCTTTGCCTCCTGGTAAGAGAGCCATTGGATACAGGTGGGTATTCAAGGTTAAATGAAAATCTGATGGGACATTTCAAAGGTATAAAGCTAGACTTGTAGCCAAAGGATACAATCAAATCGAGGGAGTTGATTACCATTGAAGTTTTTATCCTGTGGCCAAAAATGTCACTTTCAAAATTCTTTTAAGTATTGCAGCATCTAATTCATAGCATTTGCATCAATTAGATGTTAATAATGCCTTTCTACATGGTTTTCTAGATGATGATGTATATATGAAGATTCCTGAGTGATTTTCAAAAGGGAAACCGGGACAGGTGTGCAAGCTTCACAAATCACTTTATGGTTTAAAACAGGCTTCAAGGCAGTGGAACCAGGAGTTCACCAAAACCTTGATTTCCTATGGTTTTCTGCAATCCAAACATGATCATTGTTTGTTGGTCTTCAAGAATTCTTTGGTTTTTATGGCTCTGCTGGTCTATGTTGATGATGTTCTTCTTGTAGGGAATTCAGATTCAGCAATCTCCCATGTCAAGAAGTATCTTCATAATCAGTTCACAATAAATGATCTTGGCCTTGCTGATGGTCTCACTCTTAATCAAAGAAAATATGCATTGATATTGTGCATAATCTTGGTCTAGATGCAGCCAAATCTGCTGTCACCCCTTTGGCCTCAGGGTGTTCCTTTGATGCAGATGATGATTATCCTATTCTCCTTGATCCAGGTCCTTATAGGAGACTCATTGGTCGTCTCCTTTATCTCAGCTTCACCCGTCCTGACCTGACTTATGCTGTTCAACAGCTTAGTTTGTGCAAGCTCCACGTGACTCTCATTGGCAGCATGCTTTACATGTGGTTAGATACTTGAAGGGATGTCCATCGCATGGTTTATTTTATCCTACTTCTAACTCCCTCCACCTTCAAGCTTATGCAGACGCTGACATGGGATCATGCAAGATCACTAGACGTTCAGTTACTGGCTTCTGTATTTTCCTAGGATCTTCCCTTATTTCCTTGAAAACCAAGAAGCAAAATACAGTTTCCCACTCATCTGTAGAAGCTGAATCGTAGCCTTGCTAGCATTGTCTGTGAGCTCAAATGGATCTCCTACATATTGTCAGATTTTCACCTTCTGGTACCATTGCCTATTCCTCTTTGGTGCGACAATCAGGCTTCTATTCATATCACTGAAAACCTAGTATTTCATCAACGAACCAAGCACCTATACATTGACTGTCATCTTGTGCGTGATCATTATAAAGATGGCTTCATCTCACTTAATCATGCTAGTTCTAAGAATCAGCTTGCTGATATCTTTACTAAAGCACTCCCTGCAGCTGTTTTTCCTTTCATATTGTTTAAGTTGAGATTCTTTGCTCCCCAAAGCTTCTCACCTTGAGGGGGGGATGTTGAACTTATATGCAAATTAGCTAAGCATAAGGTTAAGGTAGCTCAGCTCAGCTTAGCTCAAAGGCAGCTTGGAGTTTAGAAGCAGCATTCAAACTTTGCCACTTTATGATCAGATCATAATTGTCACACTTGCTGACGTGTACAAGCTAATTAGTTGAAGTGATGATGTGGAGTGGGTTCTGCTAGAGTGTACAGTCCAGAAGTTCCATTTCTTGTTTTCTAGCTTGTCTTTTGTACAGATTAGATGACAGACTAGTTAGCTTAATTTTATCTCAAGGAAGCTTTGATTACAAGCTACTGTGATCTGTATATAAGCATCATTGATGCTTCTGATTTAATTAATTAAGAAAAAATTTTCCAGAAATTTCTCATTTTCTCTCTGTTCATTGCTTGTGTTTCTGCTCATTTGTTCAAGTTTCAGATTCTCATAGATGCACAGATTCTCATAGATGCACATGATAGTCCTTGCCATTTATAGAGTTCTTGTTTGACTGTTTAAGGAGGCACTAAAAAAGAGCAAAAAGAAAAGATTTCAAAAAGAGAAAAAAAGGACTAGTTGGAGGAAAATCAGGGTATGAAAATGAACAGTCCGGATCAAGGTTGTTAAACTCGGATATTGACTTAAACTCGTTTGAGGTCTGGAATCGGAATCGTAGAATCGGATTGTAGACTTGGAACTAGACTAAAAATAGGTTTAAAGTGTATAATTAATTCTAATAGTTTTCTCAATCATAATACATACACAAATTTAACTATACTTGTAGCATAAAACTTAAATATAATATAAAAAAAACCACATTAAAGTGTCAAATTATCAATTGTGAAATAAAAAAATATCCCCAACAAAGAGTAATCTCAAATCTCAATACATGTTATAGAGATTAAAAAAAAAATTAACCCTAGAAAAGAAGTGAAAATTAAAAGTTAAGAAAAATATAATTTGTCGAGGTTTGAGCAATGGAGAGAAATTAGTAGTTTTAAAAAAATCACAACTTTTATGGAATACAAATGTGATGGATACTTAAAGAGAAAATGAATAAGTAATAATAACTGGAATATTTATATATATAATTTCAGTTCTTGATAAAATAACATGGGTACATTTGGTCTAGTGGCACGTTTGATGTGCAGCAAAAGTAATTTACTTCTATGGGTGCAAGGTTCGAATTTTGCTCATGCCATTTTTTTTCCCCTTCCTTCTTTGCCAGATTTGCCAAATCCCACATCAGGTTTGAGAGAAAGCTTGGTGATGAAGCTCTATTATAAAAGGAAACAGAAGGATGAGTCTCCTTCACAAACGGGCTGGGCCAATAATGAATTAAAAAATAAATTCAATGGCCTAATAGCTCAAATATAATAATTTTTTTGGACTCGCCCTAAACTCGTGAACTCGGACGAGTTTACCGAGTCTAACCGAGTTCAACGAGTCTAGGGCGAGTCCAGTCTAGTTTGAAATTTTAACCGAGTCTGACTCGATTTAGGAAGGTCGACTCGTAGACTCGACCGAGTCTACGAGTTTACGACCGAGTTTGATAACCATGGTCCGGATGCCATGTTTAATTGTTGTCTTAAAAGAGTATTTTTGTATGGAAAATGTAGATTTTTGAGTCAAAGGTTTAATTTGTACTTTTTAAAATTTGAGGGTTTACTTTTATTTTTACTACAAATGTCGGGGTTATTTTTGTATTTCGCCCTTCTGTCTTTGATGATCTAGATCTATCTAGGCTGGTTTTTAAAAAATAATAATAATAATCACCACTTGAGTTAACTTGCATAACCAAACCAATTAATCAAATTCCAGTTCGGTTCCGATTGATAAATTTTTTTAAGGTATGATGTGCGTTATTTTATTTGCTTACATGGGAAAGAGATTAATAACAAAGGTTAGAACAGAGTATTGAATTTTGGGAAGAGAATGAATAAGTCTTGGATCTCAACAAAACAAAACCAGGATTCCTATGATGAAGGAACACCTAACAGAAGAGTAAAACAAATAAGCCCTACAATCTAGGAAACAAACTACTAATGGCCAGTTCCGGTCATGGTGCTGAGTAATGTTGACTCGGTACCATGCATAATTTGGTTCCATATCGCCGTACTACTCCAATGTATGAGCAGTGTTGTGTGTGCGTCAAACCCATGTTAACATGGCCAGTCCAAATGACCTCTTCAACTAGCCTATGTCCTAGATAATCATGCGGAAGCTGGATCTGTGTTCCGATTGATACTTAAGCCCTAGGGTATTACATATTCCTTCAATCTTATTGAAAGAGTTATATTTATAATTAATACTAAAAACAATGGGACAAAGAAAATATAATATTTCATTGGCCGATTGAGTAGGATGTAGTGATTAATCCTCTCACATCTTGACAAGTTGGTGATTTTTTAAATTGATGAGTAAAAGTAATTATTTATTTATCTATTCAACTAACGCTAACTCATTAAAACAAATTATTAACATGTCAAGATATAATTAATGGATTAATAACCCATGCATTAATGACATAATAGTTATTACCCGGCTAAGATTTACATGAACATATGGGGTGCATAGTTGTCGAATCGCGATACGTATCGTGTATCGAAAACTAAATTTATGATACGCGTATCGTATCGTGTATCATATCGTAAGATACGTTTATATATAATAATATAATATAAATTTTATATATTACTAAAATAAATTAAAATTATATATATTTTTCATTATATATTATGGTTATATATTATTAAAATAAATTAAAACTATATTTTTTTCATTATATATTATAGATTACATATAAGAATAAATATTTACTTTAAAATAAACTTTCATAAGTTTATAAAAATGAACTTTTATGTGAAAATCATAAAAATTACAAGTTAAACTTGAACTTAAATAGTATTATTTGAATCATATCATAAATTTACAATACAGTCCACAATCTTTTTTAAATTAAATTAAAAACATATTATATTATTAAATTAAATAATTAATGTTCTCATCAAAATAAATATACTAGTGATATTATTATTTTAAATCACTAAACACAATATAAAGATGATTAGTATGGTTTTTCTATTTCGAAAATGTATTTGGGATGAAAATATGCTTTAGAAATGAATTTTAAAATTTTTAAAGTGTATTAAAACGTAAAATGTGTATTTGAGATGTAAAAAATGTATTAAAAATGATGAAAATTGTTATAAATTTTTAAAATATTTTACAAAAATAAAGCAAAACAAAAACCAATACTACCAAATAGGAAAAATGTGAGATAATAATTATAAACAAATTTTAAATAAAAAAACATTTTGAAAAATATCTTATATTTAATATAGAGTAAAAGTTACTTTTATAAGTGAAAAAATTTAAATTAAACATTTAAAATTGAATTTTAGACATATTTAACGTATTGCACGATACGCGATACGTATCGTATCGCACGAATCGCACACAATTGCACGATTCACAACGACTTGCGATACGTACGTGCGATACGTATCGAAATTCTCAATTCATGATACGTATCATACGATACGTATCGCGTATCGTACGAGTTTGACAACTATGATGAGGTGTCCAATCTGGTTCACTCACTAAGATCTACCTCTTTAATTGAGCTGTAATTTTATTTTATTTTATTTTTGTAATTTGTGTTGTCTTTTCTATTGTTTACTTTGGAAGAATATTCATTTGCTCATAAAGACACGGGCTAGAATCAAATGGCTATTTGCAAATTAAAGTTCAAACCAATGGCCCATAATTTTATTCTATCTAGAGCCCCAACACAAATTAAAGTTCAAACCAATGGCCCATAATTATAATATATATATATATATATATAAATGGGTAGAGGTGCATTTTTGCCACTAACATTAGTGGCATTTTTTGACCTAAAAAACATTAGTGACAAAGTTGGACCATTTTGAAAACGTCGGTGGCATTTTTGGACCTAAAAAATATTAGTGGCAAAGTTAGACATTGAGATGGACATTAGTGGCAAAAATGCATCTTTGCCCATAAAAAAATCAATGGCCTATTATCTTACCATCACTAATACTTTTATTGCTTTTCTCACATGTCATTGTCATTAAGGAGGAGTACTCATGTTCGACTGCCAACAGACTTAGGTAGATATTTCAAGACCTAAATTTAATACGCGTTTATATTTATACGCGATACACATTACCACAGAAAGGATCATTGGAAGTGCCCATTTAAAGGCGGGTTTCCAAAACCCCGCCTCCAATACGTAGCTGCTGGAGTATTGGAGGAGGGTTTTCCCAAACCCGCCTCCAATACTCTATATTATAGGAGGCGGGTGGAGTATTAGAGGCGAGTTTCCCAAACCCAAAACCGCCTCTGATACTCCAGCCACAGTATTAGAAGCGGGTTTCCCAAACTTTTATAATAAGCAAAGAAATGAAAATTTGAAAGTTTAAAAAAAAATTAAAAATTGTCGAGGTTCAAGCAACTTTTATAGAAACAAATCTGATGGATACTTAAAGATAAAATTAGTAGATAATAAAAACCCACAAGTTTTAAAAGGAAATATATAAATATATACTTTCAATTTTTATTTTAAATACATGAGTATATGTAGCATGGTGGTAATTATTGTAGTGTGCAAGAGTCAAGTGCTTCTGCAAGCGCGGGTTCGATTTCTACTGCAGCCATAAATTGAAGCAAGGAAAATTAGATTTTGCACTGTTGGCGGGGGTGTCGCCTCCTTTGTTCCACTGCCATTGGAGGCGGGTGCCCGTATTGGAGGCGTGAGCCGGGTCGCAAAACCCGTCTCCAATGGGGTATTTTGTAGTAGTGACTGGTAAAAGCAATGCATTTGAGTCTAAACTTGATAAGCGATATGTTAGTATCTAACTCATAACTGTGATATATCAAAGACGAAAATGGATACATCTATTTACATAACATTCACACAATACTTTTGAGACTAAATTCGACACATACTGTCGCATCATTAGACTCATCAGATACACATTTTTTTCATCACAAAATTTACTATTACGATATCACATTAGTGCATTAATCAATTGTGAATCACGCATAATATTATTAATAAAAATATAAAATGACAAAGAAATAGAGTAACTCCTGCCCATTAATAACAATTTACCGATATTGATAACCAGTGGCGTAGTCAGAAAAAATATGAGGGGTCTGATACTTGAAATAAATTCCAACAAAAATAAATAAAAATATTAATTAACATATAAATATGTATAGGGTAAGGTGGGGTTGGAGGGGTCTAAAGAGCCCTCCAAACCCACCTACCTACGCCCCTAATGATAACTGAATGCAACACCCAGTATCAACTCCTAATATTCAAATAATCATGGTGTCACCGGCTTTATTGTCTTCATGGGCGTTAAGCCTATTGGGCCAAACCCATACCGAATGCCGAATCTTATACACCAACAAGCCCCCAATCATTTGTGTTTGTTTTTCCAGTTGACACAATGCTTTTATCAATCCTCCTACATCCATTTAAATGAAAACAACAACAATGTAGCAAAAGTTAAAAGTATATGAAATTTTTTTTTTTAAATGTCCCAAACGGATCTCTTTTATTTCAACTTCAATGAGTTTTGGCATTTTTTAATCCGTTTCCAGAGCAATCTCCACCAGCTGTAGTGAGCTTTTGACAATTTTCCAAGATCCACTCCTAATATAAAGAGATGCCCTTGGCCGATGACTCCAAGTCGTTCCCCAACCAAGCTTAAGAATTTGAATTTAATATCGAAATAGATGACTTAATATTCTAAGTACTTTTGAAAGAAACAAACCTTACAAATTTTGTTGCATTTGTTGTCTCCGTCAACATCATCTTTATCACATTCCTTTAACATGGCTTAGGAGTTTTCACTCATCAACACGGTTTATAAGCCCAACATTAATCCAACAATTGATTATCTGGATTCAGCCTTCTTGAAGGCCTTGATGATTGTAACCGCTCCTTTCTACCATTACATCCTTTAGATTTTGTTATTTTCAACAAATTTCTGTAAAAGTGAAGAAAATTTGATTACTAGAATATTAAGTTGTCCTCACAGACGAAGTTAGTTTATGAAACACGATTTTGTCGGCAGCAATGGATTCACTCTCCTTATGGATATCAGATGACCTCCTGGATGCCGGAATGATCCTTCTAAATACTGAAATGACCCTAACGGTGTTATTCCCCTGTATCACTCTGACACTCAAGTTAGTAGAAGTAAGAGTTTATAAACTTTTTAATTGGAGTTTATTTATATGAGGAAGAAACTCCCGTTTATTCGGAGAGACAAGATTTTTGACTACGAAAGAATAGAAAATTCCCATCATGAAAGATAAAAAGAAATTAAATAGAAAATTATAGAAAAAAAAAACTATTTCCCCCACCTCCCATGGAGAGAGATGGGAAAAGAAGATGGAGGCTATAGTTTAAAGCAAGAGAGAGAGAGAGGGAGTAGGACAAAGACGCGAAAACCTTCCATGCTTAAGGTGTTGTCATAAGTTGACTCTTTTAAGGCTTTGTTCTTTATATTAGATTTGAAATAATGTTTGAAACTTAGTTTTAGAAAAATAATTTTATAATTATTTTTTATTATTTTTAATACAACTTTTTACTATTTACCTATACCTTTTTATATTTTTAATACACTTTTTACATTATAAAATTATTTTTCTAAAATCAGGTTTCAAACCCTACTAATTTCGGAAAAAGAAAATAAGATAAGAGATAGAATCAGAACTTTTTGTATTAAAATTTATAAAATAACATTTATTTGAGAATGAATTTTTTTTAGATTCAACGACACTTATTAAAAAACACAGATAATAATCATAACATAGTTTAGTTGAGAGTATTTCAATAATAGGAATTACATTTACCCCATGAATGATGTTTGTGTAAGATTAATTATGAAATGAACCCCATCATTTTGTAAAATTATAAAATATCTCTTTGATCGTAAAATTTCGCAAAAAACTCCCCAAGATGTAATTAGCATTCACATGTATAGTCCAGTGTACAATCAAAATAAGCACATATGGTTAGGGCTGAGAATAAACACGAACATTCATGAACAAGCTCGAGCTAGGTTAGATAAAAATGTTCACGAACATGATTTTAGGCTGATAATAAAAGAACACGAAAAATGCGTTGAAAGCTCGTTAATGTTTGTGAACATGCTCGATTAAAATATTAACTATATAATATGAATAAAATAAGTATATACAATATTAAAATTTTAAATAATACAAAATAAATAAATGAATCTTTATATATACATATTTATATATACATAGATATCAATATATGAGTTTAAATTTAATTTTGATTTTTATGTAAGTTGATATAGTATATTAAATTAACTAAACATTACAATTTTCTTTTAGTTAATGTGAGATAGAATTCACACGAATGTTCACGAACAAGCTCGGCTCGGCTCAATTAATAAATAAACGAACACGAACAAGATTTTAGGCTCAATAAATAAATGACCAATAAATGAACACGTCAAAGTTTGACTTGGCTCAGTTTGTTATCACCCCTACCTATAGTTTTCATTTTACAACTCATATTAGACACGAACCTGTGAACTTAGAGGCGCAATGATAAAAGAGGTTTCAAATAAAATTTTGATCATGTAAAAATTATTTAATTAGTCAATGACATTATCAAACTTTAAAAGTGTGTTTTTAATAGTTTTAATTTAACTTTTAATAATTCTCCTCTACTGATGCTGCAGTGATTAACATAGTTAAAAATATTCTATAAGCAGATGGAATATTTTGATAACAAACATGTGGGAATAAAAATATACACACTTTCTGTTCTTTTTGTGATTCAATTGGAATTTTTGTTTGTGGGAAGTAATATTTTTTTGGAGGGAAGTTCTTTTGGAGATTTGTGTAAACAAGAGAAGAAAAATGTAACGATTATGTGAGTGGAGATTTAAAGGGAATTTTAAGACTCTGCTTGTTTTAGTCCCTATTTAGGAAAAACAAAACTTTTTTGAGAAAAAAACTCTATAACCAAACACTCTCTTTTTTTTTTTACTCAACTCAAAATTTAAAATTTAAATTTCCCTTTAAACTATACTCACATTTTTTTTTTAATAATAACATGTCATTATCTATTTTCTACATAATTTCCTATAAAACAATTCCTTCCAAAAAAATTTCCTCCCAGAAAAGAAATTTCGTATTTGAGTTACAAACCAAACAGAGCCTAAAATTTGAATTTGAAATTTTGTAAAAATAATGTCATTTCTTTATGGTGAATTTGTGTAGAAAAAAGTAATGATTTTTCAAAAATAAAATGGAAAAGAAGAGAGCCTAGTACTCTATAATTTTGGACCATTAAATTTTTGTTGGCCCGTGGGCAGTTACGCATGTCACCCACCTCCCAGGGCTGGGTTTGCCAACTCTTTGTCAAGTTTCCAACTCTTTCCCACCTAATTGCATGCATGTTTTAAATTTTAGATCTTCGTGTCATATTAGAAATTATCATCAGAATTTAATATCTATTTGAAACTATTCAGGTCGTTTTTGTGTTTACAGATCCACTCATCACATGTTGAGTTCGTACAACGGTAGAGCTAGACCCTCAAGGTTAAATGGAAAAGGAAAAAAAAAACTTTTAAAAAAATGTCATATTACATTAAAGTTTTTAGTGAAAAACAAAAATGTAAAAATAACTACATTTGAATATTGTTAGGTGAATTTTTAAACTCATGTTATTTTTACCAAACTTAAAATTTATTAAAAATATGTGTATAAATTCTATCAATAAACACACTTTTAATTAATTAAATACTAAATTATTTTATTTTTACAGGTTGAACCTATTTTTTTAAAATTTTTGGTGGGGCAAAATTAATTATTTTATCTACTCCCTCTATTCTCTAAAGAGTGTCCCCTTAGAGATTTGCACACAAATTAAGAAAGTAAAAAAAATTATTCTCCTACTCCTATTTATATCATCTTGTTTAACTACAAACTTGATGGAAATGTGTGTTTGTATGTACATTTGGAAAGAGAATGTAATTAATAGATAAATTAAATTAGGAGTAAAATAGAGATTGTATTAACTTTTTGCGTTGAAGTTTGTAAAGGGACACTCTTTAAAGAACAAAACAAAATTGTTTAAAGGGATACTCTTTAGAGAACAAAGGGAGTATTTTTTTTAATTTTATATAATAATTGGGGTATTTTGAAAAAATTGAAGTGAGTGTCATAATTATTTTCAGTATAATTGAAGGAATTTAAAGGGTAAAAATAAAATTTTAATTCCATCCCACCACTATTCCCTAAATGGATTTTTTTTCCCCAATATTCATTTCGGCCACATATAAATACGAAAATACAAAAAAAAAAGTAAAATTCCCAAACTATAGAAAACGAATTGGGGAGATTCGTTTTCATCTGGAAACGAATCTTTACAGAATTTTTTTTTATTTTTTTAAAAATATTTTGAAGAAACGAAATCAGTGGATCGTTTCTTAATAAAATTAATTTTATTTTAAAAATATACTAAAAATAACACTGAATTCGTTTTCTCCTGAAAACGAATTCACTGAATTTGTATTTCAGAATAATCTTAAGATTAAATGAAATAATTACATCGCAATTTGCCAAATTTCTACATTCAAACATGTAATCTTATTTTGTAAACATATGTTCTTGTTTCATATAATTCATTTTAAATGACTTATTCCCTATGCATGTTCATTTAAACTAAAAATATTTAAAAACGGAAACATCAATATCCGTATAATGTAATAGCTTTTTGGGAGAATCGAATTTATTAGTTTCGTTTTTTAACGGAATTAATTATTTTTAAAACATAAATACATGACTAAGTTTTCGAAGATAAATGAATTCCCCAAATTCTTTCATACGGAGATTTTATGTAGTTCCAAAAACGCCGTAACTCACTTCTTCTAAAATTTTGTTAAATTAAAAATTAAATTTTCAGTTATATTACGTTTTGCCTATTTTTCATAAAAACTGAAATTAATTACGGGGGTTCGTTTCGAATCACCGTAATTCATTACGACATTTTATAATATTTATTTTTAAAAATGTATAGGAGAAAACGAATTCAGTGTTATTTTTAGTAATTTTAAAAATAAAAAGATTTTTTAGAAATGATTACATGATTTCGTTTCTTCAAAATATTTTTTAAAAAAATAAAAATAAAAATAAATTCTGTAAAGAAACGAATTCATTACTTAAGAACTGAATTCGTTTCTTTAAAGAATTTTTTTTCATTTTCTTTTTTTTTTATAAATATTTTGAAGAAAACGAATTGGGGAGATTTATTTTCAGATGAAAACGAGTCTCCCCAATTTGCTTTCTATATTTTGGGAATTTTACTTTTTTTTGAGTATTTTCGTATTTATATGTGGCCAAAATGAATATTGAATGAAAACGAGTCTCCCAATTTGCTTTTTATATTTTGGAAATTTTATTTTTTTTTGAATATTTTCGTATTTATATGTGGCCAAAATGAATATTGAGGGAAATAAATCCTCCCTGAATTGTTCTAAAAAGAAATTAAGACACCCTTCTCCAAAAAAAAATTTTGGACTCTTCTCCCGACCTAATGTAAATGTACGGCTGGGCCCATATTAATTGCTACATTCAATATCTGACCAAACTTCTTTGGGCAGGTCATTGATGCTCCTTTGTCATTCCATGTATGTCCCTCCCATTCAAATCACAAGTGCGCAGCATTTGATTTGGACATACTTTAGAAATTAAGGTTGAGGAAGGCCTCGCGTTCTAATCGGGCTCAACATCCTCTATTACACTTTTTATTACACATTATAAATATTATTTTTTATTTTAACTTTTTCATCAATGATATTTATTGGTATTATAATAAATTTTTTTGACTAAGAGTTCACTCATTTTGGTGTGAGGTATATTTATTTTAATTTATTGAGATTAAAAAAATTTAAAAATACCCTAAAATTATATTAAAATACAAGATTATTATAAAAATTAAAATAAATATATTAAAATTAGGTAGATTGCCAATGAATATTATTGGTAAAAAAATTAAAATAAGAAATAATATTTACGATGAGTTATTAAGATGTATAACATGAAGTATAACAAAGGATCCTGAGTCGTCTAATCCTAGATATGCCTCCTGTAGGGGTGAGCAAAATAATCCAAAAACCGTCCGAACCGTTGATCCGATCCGAATCCGATCCAAATTTTCGGATCTGATTCGGATCGGATTTTGTTTTCCGGAATGTTCAGTTTCAGATTTTTTTTTTCGAATAATCCGAAACAAAAATTCACAAAAAAAAAGCTAAAATGAATTTTTTTAAAAAAGGGAACCGATTTCGGATAATAAACCGCGGATTTCGGATAAAACCCGGTTTCGGATAAAAACCGATCCGAAACAGCGCCACCGGATTAAAATCTGAAACTTCGGATTCGGATCGGTTTTCCTTTTGCTCACCCCTAACCTCCTGCATAATATATGATCGAAACATTCATAGGAAGGGAAAAAAACAAAAAAAAAGTTGTAATAGGAGTAACACCTTGGTGTGCCCCAATGTAAAAAACGAAAACAAAAGGAAAAAAGTTGAGGTATTTAAGTACTGATTATTTGTTGACACGGTCGAACAATAACCTTTAGACAAATGACAACTGTTATGAGGCACTCTTTTGAATTATCAAAAGACGGTGTCAAATCAACTGTATATTGGAAATGTAAAGAATAAGAACTCTCATTGCAAAAATATACAAAATATTATACCAGAAATCTAATACTTTGGACACTCAATTTGGAATGGAAGAAAGATATAGACTGCTCTCAGCAATTTTAAATTGTAAAGAACAAATTAAAGAATGCTGCTGGTCGAAAAACAAAGAAATAGGTTATAAGTTTGACAGAATTTTACTTTTTTTATAGTTCCCCAGTGAAGATGTTGCCGGACTTGTATTTTGAAAAAGAAAATTTCATACACTGGAACACTTACGGTATGGGAAAAAAAAATTACAGTATATATATCTCTACAGATATTAAAGGGTTTGGTGGGTAGGGGTGCCCTCAGTGCCCCACCCTATATACGTCTCTGGCGGGGAGCATATTAATTGTTACATCTTACATTCAATATCTGACCAAACTTCTTTGGGCAGATCATTGATGCTCATTAATCATTCCGGGTATGTCCCGCCCATTCAAATCACGAGTGGGCAGCATTTGATTTGGACCTACTTTAGAAATTAGGAAAAATTTTCATTTATCCTCATTTATCCTCTCTTATGTGACAGTACATGTGTAATACACATTAACAATTAAAGAAACAATTTCTATAATAAATTTTATATTCTGTTATTTAATACTCCATTTGTCTCACTCAAAGAGTTCACTTTAAAATGTGTACAACTTATTATAAGCTGTGAGATACAACAAATAAAATAAGTAATTTATTATCATATTTTCTACTTATATCCTTATTTACAAGTAAGGGCTAATTGTGAATTACACATTGTTATATTAGTAAGGGTATGCAATGTAAATAAATTTAAAGTGAACTCTTTAAATGAGACAAGATTTTTTTTTGAAAGTGAACTCTTTGAGTGTGACAGAATATTTTTCTCCTTTCCATACTCTCTCTTTCCTTTTTCCTCTCCCTCTCTTCCATAATCCATTAATTCTTCACACGAAATTGATGATCATCGTGTGAAGAACTTAAGCTTTAAATTTTTTTAAAAAACTTTCTTATATTTTCTTCTGTTCCATTTTAAAGAAATTTTAGTGTTCCACTTGACTTTTGCCTCTTTACCTTCTATTTATCTGTATTCCAGTACATTAATTTTCTTTTTTAATTATACTAAATTCTCTTTTTTAGTCCTTTATATTTCAAAAAATTCATTTTACAAATCTAATGAACCAAGAAATTTATTTTTAAATATAAAATACTAAATAAATCTTGTGACTAAGGCACACTTATTTGTATATAGGATATAGTAGTTATTTTAATATTTTAAGTTAATTTTTTTCATTAATATTCATTTTAAAAATAAATTTTATGACTAAGAATTCACTTCTTTGTGTGTAGTGTATAGTTATTTTAATTCATGTGACCAGTGATTGCATGCATAAACCGATTTTACATGATACTAATGGTTAAAATATCATTTTGATACATGCACCATAGTTATATGAGTTTAATAAGCTATATCATGATTCATCAGACATCCAATCACATGCTACCACCTATTTTTTTTAGGGCAAATACCTCAAAACCCCTATGTGATTTGCGAAAGCTGCACATCACCCCTCTGTACAAAAAAAAGCTACTCATCACGTCCCCGTGCTTTTCCGAAATCCGTAAAGTAACCGAAATTACTCCAACTAACGGCTCATGGTAAATTGACCAATTTACCCTCACATTAACTCTCAAATTACCCAAATCATTTTCTTCGGTTTCTGAAGAAAACAATTTCTCGGGAATCGTTTTCTTCAATAAGATAAGTATACCATTTAATTAGAATATATCAGTTTAGAAACAATTAGGTGACAACCTCTGATTAAGTGGCAACCTCTTTTGAATTATCAAAATACAGGTGACAAATCAACTGTATCTATGTATCCATATATTCTCTCACATAATGTAACAAAATTAAATTAACTTTTTTACTTCATGTCAGAGGATACAGGACACATAGATACATGTGATTTGATGTTTAAAAAGACGTTGTGTGTAGCAAGCAACGCACCATCACGCTTGTTTTCGTCAAATTTTGTCTGTAAATTAATCTCAATCAGCATGTGCAATTATGCAATGCCCTTAAAGGGATCAGAAGAGCTAGACCCATCCGAAGAGAGGACTGTTCTTTTTGAACGTTTTGAAAACGGTTTTGAAAATAAGTTTTATAATGTAAAAAGTGTATTGAAAATATAAAAAGTAGATGCTAAATAGTAAAAAGTTGTATTGAAAATGATGAAATATGATTAAAATATATTAAATTTACTGTTGAAACCAAAACCGTTTTCAAAACGAAACAAAAAGAACAGGCCTATAAATTAAGGTTAAAATAGAAGATTTTTTTTTTCTTTTGTGAAACCAGTTAAAATAGAAGCTAATTACAAAAAAAATTGCGAAGAAAAGTATAGGGAAAAGACTAGTGGTCCTCTGTGGCATTAGATCGAGTTACGGCCCAAATTAATTTTGGGTGAAATTGATTTTAATAGTATGTCATATAAATGCAAAAAGATGCCAAAAGTCATTAAAAAAAAATTATGAAATGAAAGACAAGAGTTAACCTCCCAAATCTCAACATTAAATTCATTAAATCGTATTCAGTTTATAATGTCGCGTCGTATTAAACATTATTTGTGTGAAACCATTTAATTAATTAACTTGGAAAAGATCAACACTAACCTTTTTATATTCATGTTGCGTTGTCTTTGGAAATGATTTGTGTTAACTTGTTTAGCTCGCAAACCTTCTAAATTTTAATATTAACCAATTTATGTCATGTTAAGTTAATTTCTATCGGGAGGAGGGTTAGGGTGGTGAATAATGAAATTGTCTTGTAACTTTGAGATCATGGGTTTAAACATTAAGGATATAAGACTAAAAAAAAAAAAGAAAAAAAAGTTAATTTGTATCATGTAAAATTTACCAACCTAACTAACTAAACTTTTCATTACCTTTAATCGAGGGTCCAAAAGCGTGAGCTACTGTAAAAATTAATTCCTTAGTCCATTTTTTCTGTCTCTCTGTTTATTAAGAACAAAGTTACGTTACTTTGACATTCATTCATACTCATTTGTTCAAATATAAATAACTGACAAATTAACATTACTTTAATTTACTCTCAATGAACAAGACATGACAGAAGAAAAATGAACAGAGAATCTGGTCAGCTACCAACCAACCAGCCAACTAGTAACTACCAAGTATACCAACAGAATTTAAATCACTACTGAAAAGCCCTCTTATGAGTATCTAAAGGTATTTTGAATCTGTTCTGAAACCAAAATTTCACTTTTATATATTTTATTATTGTCAATACAACTTTAATTTTTGGCATTTATATGATATACGTTAGGAATCAATTTAACCAAAAATTGACTTACAAATGTAAGTTTGTTTATTCTATCATGTGTTCATGGTGCAAATCACAAATCCCATTGAAACAGATCTTGTCTTTTTCATCTCTCTAAAGACATTGTATAATTGTGTGTATTTAAGACTTAACGAAATTAAAATGGAAGTGCATTGTTTGCTACACATACGTCTCCTTATAATTCAAGAGAGCCCAGTTGGACCATTTATCTAAGGTTCATTATATCAAAATTTGAATGGCAATCATGATTTGAATGGCCAGGACTTGGAAGCAGTGACGTTTCTTGGGGTCCGAAACCCCTCTAACTCCGACCTCACCCCATATATATATATATAGACTACACCACTACTTGGAAGGATTAATAATGGGCATCAATGAAGTTGGGTTGGATTTGTGGTCTACAATATGGCTTCGAAACTACTCAAGTCAATTTCTAGCGAATTATTACTAATATGGAGTATATTAATTTACTCAAGTCGTGCCAAGTAAAACACACAAAACTATATAATCAAACAGTAACTCTTTTCAAATCAACTTTTAAACCCATCATTTGATCTTTTGAGTTAAATGTATCATTATATGTGTGCACTTAGAGAATAGTATTCATAATACAACTTTTGCTCTCCCAATCATTTTTAAACAATTAAAAAAACTTACTACCTTGTTGTTTGAACCTATTATAAGAATAGAGGCGATAATAAACCTTTTAACAGCTTACATTCAGAACCGTGTCCTGAAATCTCCAATTTTGTTGTTCCTATTTTAAAAATTAAAAGTTTTCTTAGTGATCACTTATGTTAATTTCTTTCTTGTTGTTCATATTTGCGTTTTCTAATGTCCTAACCCCGAATCCCCAACTACCATAATAAATGCTGTTATGGCCTTTATACTTTTCTATTTATATACATATATATGTGAGTAATCTTGATGATTCAACCAGCTTCATCATCCAAGTGCGAAGAAAAAGAAAAATAATGGCTAAAAATATTAGCTCAAATCATCAAACCCAGCACGTTGCTGTTATTGCATTTCCATTTGCATGCCATCCAGGTCTTTTATGGGGGCTTGCACTAAAGCTAGCCAAATCTGCCCCAAATGTCACTTTCTCGTTTCTTAACACATCCAAATCAAATTCCTCCCTTCCCTCAAATTATGATATTGATGATAATCTCAGGGTTCACAATGTCCCTGACGGGCTGCCGGATGATTTCGTGGCCGGCGGTCCCTGGGAGGGAGATTTTTTTCTGGAAGCAGCGCCGCGGAACTTGAGAGAAACTGTGGAGGTGGCTGAAAAAGATATAGGGCGGAAGGTCAGCTGCGTGGTGGCGGATGCACTTCTGTGGTTTACGGCCGAGATGGCGGAGGAATACGGCGTTCCTTGGGTGCCGGTTTGGATACCTGCTGCCCATTCCTTGTGTGCCCATGTCCACACTGATCTTATCCGGCAAACTCTTGGAATACTTCATCAAGTTGATGGTAAATTAGCTTTAACCTTTAATCTTGCCTGTTTATCACTACTAAAGAATTTAGTTTCAAAACCAGTTTTTTAAGGCCTTTAACACATGTTTTTTGAGTTTTTGAACAGCTATGATAGCTCTAAATGTTAAAAGTCAATAACAAGTGTTAAAAATTAGTAAGAAACAATATCTGTTTTGGAACAGATGTTAAAAGTAGTAATAAAACTTGTTTCTGACCATTTGTTAATAGTATAATTCAAACCTATTTTTTAATTTTTTTTAACATGTATGATAGCTAAAAGGTGTTAAAACTATGAAGAAACAACACCTATTTTGGAATAGATGTTGAAAATACAATTTAAACCACTTTAAATACCAACAAGTTTAAAAGTGCTAATTTTTAATTTTAATTAAAATTATATTATTTTTAAAATTATTTCCTACCGAAACCAATATATATATATATATATATAATAACATACAAAAACAACAAATACATAAACACACACCAAAAAATAGCCAAAAACATCCAAATATTATATACCAACAACTGTATATTTATCCAATGCAAAAGGTATTCAATACATTAATTTCGTCAAAAATGACTAAATTAACCTAGAGAATGTTAAGACGTAGCTCATAGAGCATAATCATCCTAGCTTTTCTGTCCTTGCGCAGGCATAGCGAAAAGGTAGCCCGCAAATTGTAGTCTTTCTCCATTGCATTTTTCTATCTGCACCATCGATCTTTACTATCATTGCCACTGTCTGTGGTACTATTTGAGTTAGCCAGCCCAATTTAAATGGAGATTAGACAAAACAAAACAAAAAAGAATATCAGTCTATAAAACAGAATACAATACAAAAAGCAGTCCAGAAAAATAAACTTACAACTTTCTGAAAAGATTTAGAGTGCAAGAACAGTCCAGAAAACAAAATACATCACAGAAAACCAGTCCAAAAAATTACAGTGCAAAAACTAGTCCACAAAATGAAATACATTCCAGAAGATCAATCCTGAAAAAAACTGCAGTCCAAAAATTAGTCCAGAAAATAAATGCAGCACAAAACTCCAGTCCAAAAAAAAAAAAAAAAAAAAAAACTCACTATATTGCAAGCTGCTGATTTTTTCCATTAGAAGAAATCTGATCAAACTTGTTAAGAAAAAGATGCATAAGAATAAGCATTCAACTTCTCATTCATTACACCGCAAAAACAGAATGACGACTACAGAGTGCTTAATAGCATAATCCTTTTTCCATTATCAGAGAGCGTATTGAGCGACCAGAGTAATTCCGACTAGAGCTTTAAGCATCATTGAATCCTGTAATTCAATTTTCAATCAAATAGAAGCCAACAACAAACCACTGAGAGAACGAAATTGGAAAAAAGAAAACGAAAAGGAGGAAGGATGGTGAAGCGACAGCCAGTGAGTAGAGGCAGAGGCAACGGGGATCCGTTGACGGGTCCTCGTGGTGGTTTTGCAGCCGCCGCAAGCCTAATTCCAGTAGATCTTGTAGGGCGACGACTGAGCCATAGTTTTTTGCTTGGAGTCGCAAAGCAGTAGGAGAGTCAGCAACGGATTAATATAGCTGCGCCAGTAGTGATGGTAGGCGTTTGGATGGGATGACGGCGGTCAGCGGGGGATGGAAAGTGGGCTGCGGCAGCGGCAGATTTTAAGAAAATCATAACTGCGCCTAAGAGAGAAGGGGGCTGGTGTGTGGTAGTAGGAATTGGGGGAAAACGTGGGGGTTTTTTTTTGTTTTTGTTTAAACTCCAAAATTAAACTTATATTCCCATAAAAGAGAAAGATTGATTTTGCCGTGACAGGTAGGGAAAAAAGGAAAGAAAAAGAAAAGAAAGAGCAAATCCTATTACTACTAAAACAGGTCTTGAAAAAAGAATAATCAAAATTTGTTTTTCCAGAACAAGTTTAGAAAATACTTTCTAATCCTATTATACTAAAACAGATTTTGAAAAAATTCTGGAGTCAGTGGTGGTTCTTCTAAAATTTATCGAAAAAGGAAGAAAAAAGACCATGATGCAGAAGAATCTCTTCCAAGGGTATGCAACAATTAGATGTCTATTTGTTTCCAGTGATGGTTCGGCATAATATGAAAGTATTCTAACTAAAAGTTTTCAGGTAGTTATCCAGTTCATCAATTTTGATTCAAGCCCACAAATTTAGGGCCTGTTTGGTATCACATTTTCAAAACGTGTTTTGAAATCACTTTTGTTTTATAATAGTTTTTTATCATTCCCAATAAACTTTTTTACATTTCCAATAAACTTTTTTTACATTTTCAACACATTTTTTTATATTCCCAACACACTTTTAATATTATAAAATCAAAAGTGGTTTGAAAATACAACTTGAATCACGATACCAAACATGCCCTCATCTTTTCTGCTTATCTGATTTCTTGTGTTCCACTGATATTGTAACAGGTTTTGGAAGAAACAAAATAAAAGAAACACGTTTTTATATTGCTTTTTTGGGCTAAGATTGCGTTACATATAGCAGCATAGCATTACAGGTGAAGAAAATAATAGTCAAATCTGTGTTGGAAAAACAGGTTTTGAAAAAAAAAATAACAAAATCTTTTTTTTTTCCTTGAACAGGTGTAGAAAATAATAGTTAAACCTGTGTTGGTAAAACATGTTTTGAAGAATAATTTAATCGATATTTTTTTTATCTTGAAAAGGTGTAGAAAATAATAGTCAAACATGTGTTGGTATAACAGGTTTTGAAGAAAAATTTAATCGATATCTTTTTATCTTGAAAAGGTGTAGAAAATAATAGTCAAACCTGTATTAGTAAAAAATGTTATGAAGAAAAAATTAATCGAAATCTTTTTTTCTTGAACAGGTGTAGAATCTAATAGTCAAACATGTGCTTGTAAAATAGGTTTTGAAGAAAAAAATCAATATCTTTTTCTCTTGAACTGGTGTAGAAAATATTTTTCAACCTTGTGTTGGTAGGTTTTCAAGGAAAATATAATCGATGTCTTCTTTTCTTGAACAGGTGTAGAAATGTTTTTTCAAACCTGTGTTGGTAAAATAGGTTTCGATATCTTTTTTTCTTGAAGAGGTGTAGAAAATATTTTTCAACACCTGTGTGGGTAAACAGGTTATGAAAAAAAAAACTTCAACAGCTATTTTCCTTGAACAGGTTTAGAAAATCATTTTTCAAGGCTGTGTGGGTAAAACTGGTTTTGAAACAAATTTTTATTGACATCTTATTTTCTTGAAGAGGTGTAGAAAATATTTTTTAAACCTGTGTTAGTAGACAAGTCTTGAAAAAAAAAAAAATTTACATCTATTTTCCTTGGACAGCTATAGAAAATAATTTCAAAAGCTGGGTTAGTTAAACAAGTTTAGAAAATAATAATTTACAAAATCTATTTTTCTTGAATAGGGGTAGAAAATATTTTTCACACCTTTTTCATCAAAACATGTTTTTATAAAAAAAAAATAAATTGAAATCTACTTTCATTTAATAGGTGTAAAAATATTTTTCACACCTGTTTTACTAAAAGAGGTTTTGAAAAACCTATCTTCCACACCTGTTTTTATATAAAAGATTTTGTACTTAATTATTTAAACCTGATATTACAAAACAGTTTTCAATTAGAAGGTGTTAAAACCCATTTCTGTAGTAGTGTATACATACAAACTGTGGAGGGACAAAATATTTATGAAAAAAAACATTCAATTTAAGATATAGTAAAATTTTGTAAGAATATTACTTCTTCCGTTCCACTCAAAGATCTAGTCTGTTTTGAAAAATGTACAATTTATTACGAGTTATAGGGTATAACACTTAAAATAATTAATTTAACACCATATTTTTCACTTATATCTTACTTTCTAAGTAAAAGTTAATTGTGAAGCATACATTATTATATTAGCAGGAGTGTGTAATGTAAACAAATTTAAAGTTGACTCTTTCAATAAGACAAGAATTTTTTTTAAAAAAGAACTTTTTGATTAGAACAGAGGGAAGTATATTTTTTTTGTATATGCAATGTCAAAACAAAATTGTAGCAACGACCACAACTTTTACTTTTTTCAATACATAAGCAAAATCTTTTCCCCCCAAAAATAAGTACTTAGTAGTACTGTTCAGTGATACTAGGTTTCAATTGTGTGATAAAGCACAAATTAGACATTAAAAATTTAATTTTCCTTCGATTCCAATAAAAATAGTATTTCAAAGTGTACCGAGATATCCAAAAATAAAAATTGGAATGATATGCAACATTTTTTCAATACGAAAGACACTGAAGTGACACTGTATTATGCCTTAATGATTTACCACAGTGGACGGAGCTAGAAGACTGGATGAAGTTGTCAAATGCATTCCCGGATTGCCGGAAGTTCGCCTTGGTGATCTTCCCACCGGAATAGTCTTTGGGGATTTGGACGGCGTTGTCTCCGTAATGATCTACAAAATGGTAGAAATGCTTCCCCGGGCAACTGCTTTGGTTGTGAACTCTTTCGAAGAGCTAGACCCAACCGCCGTAAAAGATCTAAAATCCAAGTTTAGAAATGTCGTTAGCATTGGCCCTTTAAATTTAACATG
Source organism: Leptodermis oblonga (assembly GCA_016801395.1). Classification (NCBI taxonomy): domain Eukaryota; kingdom Viridiplantae; phylum Streptophyta; class Magnoliopsida; order Gentianales; family Rubiaceae; genus Leptodermis; species Leptodermis oblonga. The sequence continues at coordinate 44,283,943 of CM028750.1, read as the reverse complement.
CGGCCCACCGGCGCCAACAGCATCCGATGATGTTTCCGACGTGCACGGCTGCATTCCATGGCTGGACAAGCAGAAAAAAGGGTCCGTGGCCTATGTAGGGTTCGGGACCCTGGCGATGCCGCCACCGCACGAGCTGAAAGCAGTCGCCGAAGGCCTGGAAGAAAGTAAAGTTCCGTTCATTTGGTCACTCAGGGACAACTTCAAACACATATTGCCAGAAGGGTTCTTGGAAAGAACCCGTGGGATTGGGAAAGTAGTTCCCTGGACCCCTCAGGTGAAAGTTTTGGGTCATGAATCTGTTGGAGTTTTCATTACACATTTTGGTATGAATTCAGTGTTGGAAAGTGTTGCTGCTGGTGTGCCAACCATTGGTAGGCCATTTTGGACTGATAATTGGGTAAATGCTTGGATGGTTGACAAAGTTTGGCAAATTGGTATGAGAATTGAAGGTAATGTCTTCACAAAAGATGCAATAATTCGAGCTCTTGAGCTTGTTTTGTTTGATGAGAAAGGGAACAAGTTGAAGGAACGAATTTTGCCCTATAAAGAACTTGTTTTGAAGGCTGTTGGGCCAAATGGGAGCTCCACTAAGAATTTGGGTGTTCTTGTTGATGTCATTACCAAGAATAATCCCTGAGGATGCAGCTATATGGTCTACACAAAATAATCTCTGATTGGTCTGTTGCACTAAAAAATGTAACCACATTATATGAAATAATTTTTCCAAGTTTTGAGATTTTGTGGTGAATTGAGGAATATCTGGGAAAATAAATGGAACATGAAAAGATTTCCAAGCATATTGCATTATAAACTAGATTCTCCTTCTAATATGGAAAACATACCAACCTCCATCCCATGTTGTTAGATGTAGGACTCATTTGGTTTCATTAGAAGTCAACGATTTTTGTTCTTAAAAAGACCAAAAACAAACAAAAACATACTAAAACACATCAATCTTTTAAATTCTTTTGTCCCAATATTAGAGTTTTTTTCTTCACTTTTTATATTATTACTAATATAAAAGAAAATGATATCACAGGTCACTCAATTTTTGGTAATGTGCACTTCTGGCAACTAAGCCATTTTTTATGTCATTTTTGCCCCCTTATGTTATATCTTTTGTGACAGTTACCCCATTTTTTTTTCACAATTCACAGTTACCCTCTTGTGTTTTGGGACTAAAATGTCCCTTGAATGGAAAACTTTAACACTAACGTTGTGTGACTTACACACGTGAAAAAATGAGAGTGGGCATAAACTAGTCAGTGCAGTAATAATTTTATTTCCAAATCAACCCTCTTCATTCAAAATGCATCAGTCAACAAACAAGCGGATCAGAGTCGGCCACGAAATTCGAACAAATGAAAATCCCTTTAGATTTTGATTCGGTCAACTGAAGCCTAAGAGTTCACCGATGTAGCATATATCTCTGATCGCCCAATATTGTACCTAATAATTTAAAGATTAATTGGTAGTTCTCACGGTGTTTTTGCCCAAGATTTGTATTAATTGTGTAGATTTAGGAGAACAACCCAATTGCAGAAGAGAAGTGCAAAAAGATGAATTTTAGAAGCACAAAGAGTCCAAGCGGAGCAAGGGTTCGAGAGCTGCCTTGCGGGTCAAGAAACCCGGAGAAAAGGGAAATAAATCCAAGAAGGAAATCCGTGTGGAACAAGGAAGCAGAAAAGGAAGGAGAATCCAAAAAGGAAGGAAGAAATTCGGAAATCAAAAGTGCACAAGATCTCCTTCCAAATCTGAAGTGTTGATTGATTAATCTCCTTATTTGATTAGGAGATAGTTTTTATTCCAAATTACTAGTTTGAGGGTATATTCTATCATAAATTGATTGTTTTTTATTATTTTGGTCACTATAACTTTCTAAAACGTAATATTTTACCCATTTTGTTTAGGGCAAATGACACCTAGATTACTCAACTTTTGGCGATATGGATTTTTAGCCACTATACTTTTTTATGCCTTTTGGACCATAATATATTTCTATCTACAGCCCCAATACAAATTTAAAGTTCAAACCAATGGGTTATTAATTGTGAAAACAATTAAAAATTCAATCGGCTATAGTCTTACCCATCACTAAATACCTTCATTCACCAGTCCTTATTTTGGTAGCTAAAATAAGTAGACTTGTTTTTATTCATACCCGATACATCGGTTAAATACAATACATTTATCACTAAACTTGATAAGCGATATTTCAATAATTCGATAAGTGATACATTAGAAGATAAAATCGATACGCGTATTTTCATAACATTGACACGATACATTTTAGGCTAAACTCAATGTACCTATCGTCAGACGTGTTAGACACAAATTTTTGCCCTCACTAAGTCTAGATTACAATATTTCTTTCTTGTGCGTTAACAAATGTGCATCATACATAATGGGAAGAAATGAAAGTATAAAATGGGAAGAAATGAAAACAAAACTCTGATATTATTTGAACAAGAATTTCAAAAGGCCAAATGTACATAAAAATCAAATGTACATAATATTATGTTTGGTAATTATTCCACAATTTTCCCCACATGGATCCCTCGCTAGCAAGCTGCTCATGTATTAATATTGTGTTTGGTAATGACATCAACCAAAATACCAAAATTCTTAGTTGAGCTCCCATTTGTCCAACAGCCTTCAAAACAAGTTCTTTAAATGGCAAAATTTGTTCTTTCAGCTTCTTTCCTTTTTCATCAAACAAAACAAGCTCAAGAGCTCTAATTATCCCATCTTTGGTGAGGACAACACCTTCAATTCTCACGCCAATTTGCCAAACCTTTTCAATCATCCAAGCATTTACCCAATTATCACCCAAACACGGCCTACCAATCGTCCGCACTCCGGCAGCAATGCTCTCAAAAATTGAATTCATACCAAAATGAGTAACAAAAACTCCAACCGATTCATGGCTCAAAACTTCCACCTGAGGAGCCCAGGTAACTATTTTCCCAATCCCTCGAGTCCTTTCCGAAAACCCGTATGGCAAAATGTGTTTGAAATTGTCCTTGAGTGACAAAATGAACGGAACTTTACTTTCTTCCAGGCCTTCGGCGACCGCTTTCAGCTCGTGTGGGGGCAGCATCGCCCTGGTCCCGAACGCGATGTAGGCCACGGGCCCTTTCTTCTGCTTGTCCAGCCATGGAATGCAGCAGTGTATGTCGGAGACATCGGATGATGGTGCCGGTGCCGGTGGGCATGTTAAGTTGTTGGATATATTATATAGTTAAGTGTATTTTGGGCCTCGTAGGTTATTTTGGGCCTTGTAGGTTTGGTATGTTAGCTGTATATAAACTCTTTGTACAAGTTCATAATGTATACAGAAAAATATTTCTCATCATGGTATTAGAGCCACGAAATAAAAAACCCTAGCCTACACCTTTGATTTTTTCAAGCCCCCCCCCCCCCCCCCCCCCCCCCCCCCCCCCCCCGATCTTTGCGAGGAAGGCGAAAGTATGGTTTTTTGGATGGTAGTATTCACAAACCTGTGAATCCGATGTATCTGAATGATTGGGATGCGGTGCAATCTACACTCGTGCAATGGATCATGAACACCATTGACGAGTCGCAGAAGAACACGATTCCTTATTTTGAAGAGGCGAAACCGTTGTGGGATTTATTGCAGAGACGGTTTACTGTTAGTGGTGGGCAACGACAACAGGAGTTGAAATTTAAGCTGGCCAATTGCAAACAGACTGCCACCATGTCTGTTGCTACATACTTTGGGAGATTAGAAAAAGTATAGGATGAACTCGACAAATACAATCCGGTGCCTGCTTGTATTTGTGGAATGAGTGACGAGTTTCAGAAGAAAAAGGATGAGGCGAAGTTTCATGATTTTTTGTTTTGCATCAATCAGGAGCGATTTGGGAGCCTTCGTTCTCAACTTTTGGTGCAAAATTCACTACCCACCTTGGATTGGGCGTTTAAGGCAATGAATCAAGAGAAGCAACTGCAGACCCGGAAGAGTTCTGTCAAATCTGACCAGATGGATGTGATGACTTTTGCTGTGAAAGCCCCGCATAAAGGTACTTCTGAGTATAAATCGAGATTTCTTCCTAATGTCACTTGCACTTACTGTAGTAGGATTGGGCATGAAGAATCTACCTGCTTTGGGAAGAATGGATATCCGGAATGGTGGGGAGAACGGCCTCAATTCCGTGGGAAGGCCAACCCTGATCGCGGAGCTGGCCGTGGGAAAGGAGGCGGACCGGCAGCAGGTGCAGCGGCGCCACCTCGTGCTGCTGAGGCGCGGGCAGTGGTTTGTCCGGCGACCAGTGGAGGTGCCATGGTGGGCAGTGGTGATTCGGCGCCTGTTTCGGGTATTCCAGGTGTGAGTTCTGAGCAATTGCAACAGCTGCTTTCTCTTTTCGGTAATAAGAGCACCGATGATCGATTAAGTGGTGAGTTTCTGTCCAGTTTATGGCTTATAGATACGGGTGCTTCAAATCATGTCACAGGTAACTTGTCTTTGTTGTCCAATTTACATGATATGCCTTCTTGCACTGTTGGACTTCCTGATGGTAGTAAGGTTGTTTCTGTGAAAAGTGAAACAGTCAGATGGTCTAGTCACTTGACCTTGAACAATGTTTATTATGTACCTCATTTATTGTGCAACCTTATTTCTGTTTTGTATCTAGCTGATGATACTGACTGTGTGGTACACTGTGTTAAATCTGACTGTGTTATTCAGGACCGACGTTTGAGGATGCTGATTGGAATCGATGAAAAGCGGGGGGGATTCTACTATTTCAGGGGTGGCTTTGGTGTTCAGGCAAATCGAGTTGTTGATTAGCAGGATCCAGTTGTTTGGCATCAAAGATTGGGGCATCCCTCAGCTAAGATCATGAAGAACCTACCATTTGAGTTTATTTCTAGTGATGGTTTGAATAAGTCCTGTGATGTGTGTTGCCAGGCTAAACAGAGTCGTGAATTATTTTTATTGAGTGACAATAAAGCATGTTTTCCTTTTGAATTGATACATTGTGATTTGTGGGGTCCCTATCATACTTTATCTTCGTGTGGTGCTCGTTCCTTATCACTATAGTTGATGATTTGACTCGAGGAGTTTGGATTTACTTGATGCCTGATAAAACTGAGGTGTTTGAATTGTTTATCCATTTTTTAGCTTTAGTAGAACGTCAATTTAATGCTAAAGTTAAAACGGTGCAGAGTGATAATGGGACTGAATTCTTTTGCCTTAGGAATTTTTTGGCTGATCCGGGTATTATTTTTCAAACCTTTTGTGTGGGCACCCCCTAACAGAATGGTAGAGTTGAACGAAAATATAGGCACATATTAGATGTAGCTCAGCCTTTAAAATTTCAAGCTAATCTTCCTGTGCAGTTTTGGGGTGAATGTGTTTTAACTGCTCGCTATCTGATAAATCGGACTCCCTCGAAATTGTTAAATTATAAGTCCCCGTATGAATGTCTGTTTGGTGTGAAACCTCTTCTGTCTGAGCTACGTGTTTTCAATTCTTTGTGCTATACCCATAACTTGAAGGCCAAATTTGATAAGTTTGCTAGTAGAAGTCGTCAGTGTATCTTTGTGGGATATCCGTTTGGAAAAAAGGGGTGGAAGTTGTATGATTTGGAGACCCGTGAATATTTTGTCTCCTGTGATGTTAAAATTTGTTGAATATGTGTTTCCTTTCTCCGATCATCCTTTTGCTGCTTTGGTTGAGGAACATATTGTTGCACCGGACTTGGTTGACATTGTACAGGATGAGTTTGAGGAAGATGAGGACCTACTGGAGGTGCCTCCCCCTTCTGCTTCGCCTAGCACCACCGCGGCGCCATCAGATGTGCCGGGTCCAGCGGCGGCAGGGGCAGATCCCGAGGCTATTTCGCAGCCTGATGGGGCTGAGATGCTAGGCGAAGGGGATCCGGTTGTGCATTTGGGTAGAGGTATATGTACTTAGGTTCCTTCTGTTCGTCTTCGAGATTTTGTGGTTAATACAGTTGTTGGTTTCAAGTCCACCCCCCCTCCCTCCCCCCCCCCTCCTTCATCGAGTTCCAAGCATTCCTCCGGTCATGGTAATCTCTACCCTTTGTCTAATTATTTGGATAGTAGTTATTTTTCGGTGGATCATCGTACCTTTCTTGCAGCTGTTACTACATGAGATGAGCCTAAGTCTTTCAAGGATGCAATGAAAGATGCAGGCTGGCGTGAGGCTATGCAGACTGAAATCTAAGCTCTGGTAAAGAATGGGACTTGGACATTGGAGAAATTACCAGCTGGCAAGAAAGCATTGGGGAGTAGATGGATCTATAAGATCAAGTATCGTTCAGATGGGCAGGTTGAGAGGCTCAAGGCACGGTTGGTTGTGTTTGGCAATCACCAAGTGGAAGGCATTGATTACTCTGATACGTTTGCACCAGTGGCGAAGATAGTGACTGTCAAGACCTTTCTAGCAGTTGCAGCAGCAAAGGATTGAGAACTACACCAGATGGATGTTCACAATGCCTTTCTGCATGGAGATCTGAAGGAGGAGGTGTACATGCGGGTTCCTCCTGGTTTCGGCAAAGGGAGAGATGGCCAAGTGTGTAGGCTTTGCAAATCGTTGTATGGGTTGAAGCAGGCCCCCAGATGTTAGTTTGCAAAGTTGACAGCAGCATTGCAGAGGTATGGGTTTGTTCAGTCTTACTCGGATTAGTCACTGTTTACTTTTTCGAAGCAGGGGATTAGGATGAATGTTTTGGTGTATGTGGATGATTTGATTATTTCGGAGAACAATTCCAAGAAACTTACAGAGTTCAAGAAATATTTGAGTGCCTATTTTCACATGAAGGATCTAGGAAAGCTCAAATATTTTTTGGGCATAGAGGCGGCGAGGAGTGAAGAGGGTATTTTCTTGTGTTAGCGGAAATACACTCTAGACATTATATCTGAGACAGGACTGCTGGGAGCGAAGCCCCTGTTGTTTTCAATGGAGCAGAATTAGAAACTTGCAGCTTCAATGAGTCCGGACCTGGCCGATGGGGAGAAGTATCGGCGGCTCGTGGGTAGGCTTATTTATCTGGCTTTCACTAGACCAGACTTGTGTTTTTCCGTGCACATTTTGTCTCAGTTTTTGTAGGCACCAAAGGAGGATCATTGGGCAGCAACCTTGAAAGTAGTACGTTACTTGAAGGGGAGCCCGGGACAGGGTGTTCTACTTCAGAGAGACTGTAATCTGAAGTTAACAGGGTGGTGTGATTCAAATTGGGCTACTTGCCCCAACACACGGAGATCAGTTACTGGAAGGATGGTATTTCTTGGTGCTTCACCTGTCTCTTGGAAGACCAAGAAACAGGCTACAGTTTCACTTTCCTCTGCAGAGGCAGAATATCGGGCTATGGCGAAAGTGGCTTGTGAGTTGAAGTGGCTTAAGGGACTGCTCCAAAGTCTTAGGATTTGCACGGAGGGGCCAATGCAGATATTTTGCGATAGTCAGTCAGCACTGTATTTGGCTCAGAACCCTGTTTTCATGAACGGTCGAAACATATTGAAGTGGATTGTCACTTTTTGAGGGATGCCATAGTGGAGGGGATCATTGCTACATCACATGTTCCCATGAATTCTCAGTTGGCAGACATCTTTACCAAACCGTTACGGCGACAGCAGTTTGAGTTTTTGCTAGCCAATTTGGGTATACACAATTTGCATGCGCCAACTTGAGGGGTGGTGTTAGATATATTGTATAGTTAAGTGTATTTTGGGCCTCGTAGGTTTGGTATGTTAGCTGTATATAAACTCTTTATACAAGTTCATAATGAATACAGAAAAATATTTCTCATCATAAGTTCAAAGGGCCAGTGTTAACAACGTTTTTGAACTTGGATTTTAGGTGTTCTACGGCGGTTGGGTCTAATTCTTCGTTAGAGTTCACAACAAGAGCATTTGCCTGGGGAAGCATTTGTACTGTTTTGAAGAGATCCACTGAGAGAGGAGTTTCCACGTTGTCGAAGACTATTCCGGGGGGCAAATCACCCAGGCGAACTTCCTGCATTCCGGGGATGAATTTTACGACTTTATCCCCTCTTCTAGCTACCTCTGTTGGCATACATACAACAATGCATTTAATGTCACTTTTATTTTCGTCTCAATAATAGATTCAGTTTCTAAAGTCTACCAACTTATCTGAGTACCAAAGTACAATAGAGAATTAAGTAAGGAACAATCACAAAAACACCAACAAATCCTGTTGTTTGGAAAAAAAACTACAAAATATCCCGTAACAATTCATGCACAACGAAAAATTCCCTATTATTTAAAGTTATAAGATCCATTTTGTCACAGAGAATTTTTGTTATGGCGGAGCAGCAGATCCTCTGGATCGACACTATGTACCGTACCCTGTATCTACACACATGAGGGGTAAAAATGTAGATACACAGGGGCGGTACATACTGCTGATTCAAATGTTTTTCACAATTAAGAAGATTTGTTACATATTATAATCAAACCTCGAGAATTTTTTGTAACCGTCCCAATAAATAAATTTTCAGTAGATCATATATAAAAAACAGAAAAACAAAATAAAATAATAACTCAATACGTGACATAAAATAAAGTTTTGTTAGATAGGGGCTCTTATTTACCATCAACTTGATCAAGTACTCCAACATTTTGCCTGATAAGTTCAGTATGGACATGGAGACACAAGGAATGTGCCGCCGGTATCCAAACCGGCACTGATCTACACCTTTTAGGTGAATTAATTTAGCACTTGTTATGGCAGTTCTCACGGGCTTTTGCCCAAGGTTTTAATGTTTATTTGTAGTTTTAGAGATCGGGCCTAAGAAGAAAAGAATGTGCAAAAAAGTGAAAGAATTGGAGTAGAAGAGTCAAGCTTGAAAAGCCCACACGATTTGTGGGCTAAATAAAGAAGGAAGCCCGCAAGAGAGGTTCGGCCGATTTGCGATAAAGCAAGAGAAATCGAAGTCCAAAGCAAAATAAGAAAGTGGATGCTTGGAAGATAAAATTTGATCCAATTGGGATCTCAATTAATTATACAATCCAATTGGATTCCAATTGTGCTGCATCCAATCCAAGTGGGCCGAATCCAATTGGAAATTAATCTACTCCAATTGGATTGCAATTTAATGAAATCCGTGGGCAGCCATGCACATGGAATATGCTGCGAAGCTTAAAAGAGAAGCAATGAAGTTTTGGGCAATTACCAATCCAAGAAGGAATTAAATAGAGAAGTTGGGAGTTAGCAAATTTGAAGAGACTCCATGTGCTTAATTAATTCTTTCCAAGTAGAAGAAGGTTTCCTTATTCCATTAGGAGATTGGTTAATTGCTGATTTGTATCCCTATATATATGGGATTATTTCTGCACTTTTAGATACAAGTTTTGAGACTCAAGTTGTTAGATAGAAGTTTTCTAGACAAGTTTTATAGAGAATAGTTTCTTAGTTTATAAGTAATTCTCACGCAAGATACAGTATCGCGTTAGTATAGTTTTCCTCTGTTTTTCTCTGTCTGTTCTGTTTTGCTCTGTCAATCGCAACTTTGAATTTTCCCGACGGGCAGTCTACCGTTTGGCTAAATCGGCGGTTGTCAGATCGCGAATTCTTAAATTCCAGTACAGTATTTTCTTTTCTCTTTTAATGTCTTCTTTTATATTTATATGTTTTTCGTGTTTTATCATGAGTAGCTAATTTATTAGTTCTGATATTATGTAAGAAGCCATAATCCATGTATGTATGAAACCCAGGAATTAATCTAAGGTCTAATGAATTATGTTTATAAATTGCCTGTATTTATATGTCTAATTACTAAGATTCTATTAAACCTGATCAACTTAGTTTAATCTGGTAGAGTCAGTGAGTGGCACAACTACCGGCCGAGTAGTACAGGATTAATTAGGTAATAATTTCTAATGCATCGTCAGTATGAATTATTAGTTTCGGGTTCTTCTAGTTCTTAATGCTTCTATTTGTTAATTAATAGGTTTGCGGGGACTCGCGGTATGTTAGTTAACGTAGTTAGAGAATAATTCCTTTACGGGGACTCGCGGTGGATTATCGAGAATCTATGGGAGAATTGGGATTATTTGCGGGGACTCGCGGTAATACTATAATTGAAACGACATAAGTAATTATACAAGTTAAGAGGTTTATGATTGCATGCATGAGATTAAGGTGGATTTACATAATACTGGAATTTTCTCTCATTAATTGATATCTGTTTAAGTCTTTTATTTAATTATTAGTTTAATTATTATTTTGCTAAATTTAAGTGACAACTCTATGGTCTCTTAAGAGACACAAAGGTGACTACTAGTCAACAGTTTAGTTTTATTTGCACTTTAATTGGAAATTGAATTAAATTGTCGTCCCTGTGGATCGACCATGTCTACTACTATGCTATATTTTATTAGCATATTAATTGCAGGTTTTAAGCAGTACTTTTACTGTATTTGGTAGACCCACGACAAGTCCTATCAGGCACCCAAGAAGCACTGTATTCCTCCGCCATCTCACGGGGGAACCGCAGGAGTACATCCGCCACCACGTAGCTGACCTTCCACCCTACATCTTTTTCAGCCGCCTCCACATCTTTTCTCTTGTTCCGGGGCACCATTTCCAGAAAGAAATGAACCTCCGCCCCCGGCCAGCCATCCACAGAAACATGGCCCTCCGGCATGCCACCCGTGACATCATAAACCTATAGATTATCAACACCATAATCTGTGGAAAGGGAAGCGTTGAATTTGGATGTGTTATAAAACGAGAAAGCAACATTTGGGGCAGCTTTGGCTAGCCTTGCTGCAAGCTCCAAGAGAAGACCAGGATGGCATGTAAATGGGAATGCAAATACTGCAACGTGTTGGCTTTGATGATTTGAGCTAATATTTTTAGCCATTTTTTTCCCTCTTTGTTGGGACTTCAAGAATCAAGAGTACTCTTTATGTATATATATTGGAATTTTGGAAGGCAAAACTGTTGAAATATTTATTGTAATTAGATGAGATTTCATGACGGTTCAAGAAGGCGTATTGAATTAATTATGTTGTGCCCTTAATGAAGGCAATGAATAAAACTAATTAATTGATGAAGGGTCAAATGACATTAATACTAATAGTTTTGAAAATAAATAAGAAGAGGATCAAAATTGAAACTTTTTATATTGAAATTTTATAAATAACACTTATTTTTTTTATAAAAAAAGTATCATTTTTATTTGTTCTGCCATACAAGGTCCATTTCGTAGTATGGACAGTTAAAAAAGTGCAAATATAATTATTAAAAATACAGGGTGGATTTCGTAATTTTACCCAAATCTCGTGTTCTTTGTCATGCCTGTTGAATTGCTTGTGTAACCGTCATCGCATTTTAGTACTTACGTAACTGTCACTAAGTAACGCTAGTTCTATAAAACAAATGAATTCTCAAAACTCACTGAATTCTCAAATTTATTCTGAGGATTCTCTGCTCCTCCGTAGCTCAGATCACTCTGGTCTTGTTCTTGTGACTGAGCCTCTCACAGAAACTACATAGCTTGGAGCAGATCAATGATCGTAGGTCTAGAGGCAAGAGACAAGTTGTGCTTTGTCACTGGTGAAGTTCTTGAACCTGCTATGGATTCTTCATCTTATAAGAAGTGGAAAAAGGTGAATTCCACAGTCATCTCATGGATCCTGAACTCTTTGTCCAAAGAAATTTCACACGGATTCATGTTTGCTAAGGATGCTAAGACACCGTGGGAGGAGCTCTCTAAAAGGTATGGAGCTTGCAATGGCCCCTTGCTGTATCAACTCAAGAGAGACATGAGCTCTCTTACTCAAGGAAAAACTTCTGTTGCTAACTATTATAACAGACTCAAAAGACTTTGGGATGAGATTGCATATCTGAGGCCAATGCATCAATGCAAGTGCTGTAACTGTGGCTTCACCTTAGACCATCTGCTTGGGGATAGTTTAATGCAGTTCCTTATAGGACTCAATGAGGAGTATGATGCCATCCGCAATCAGATTTTGCTCATGGATCCTTTTCCAACTGTTGGCAAGGCATATGCCATGGTAATTCAAGTAGAAACTTAGAGAGATGTTCACAGTGTGTATCAAGAGCTTGCTGATAGCAGTGCATTACATGTGAGCTTAGGGAATGAATCTACACCTACAGCAGGAAAAGGATTATAAAGGAGGAAGGAGGATAGTGGCAAGAAACCCAACATGAAGTGTGATTTCTGTCATATGGATGGTCATCTCAAGGAGAATTGCTTTAAGATAAAAGGTTACCCTGACTGGTGGAAAGGAAAGAAGGATCCTGCATACAAAGGCAAAGGAAAGGCTCAAGTCAATTTGGTTAGCTCATATACTGATACTCCTTTAGAATCAAACACTGAGGGTGGGAATTTGCAAAATATGGTGGCCAACCTTGTTCAAATGGAGATTAGGAAGATGCTGAAAGGAAAATATGTGGCTACTTCTAGTACTGGTGATTTGGTGAACTACTCTTACCTCAATGACTTTGCAGGTAGCATTCTATATTCCTCCTCTAAATATGCCTGTTTATTGTCATGTGATACTTGGATAGTTGATAGTGGAACAACAAATCATATGTGCAGTAATTCCGTTGTCCTCCACAAGCCTATTCTAGTCAAACATTTAACTCCCGTTTCTCTTCCTGATAAATCCATCAAACTGGTCAAATGCATAGGCACAGTTAAATTAAGCCAAAATCTGACTCTGCTGTTTACATGTTCCTGCATTCCAGTTCAATCTTATTTCTATAAATAAGATGTCTAATATGCATTTTGACTTTTATCCTACTTTCTGTGTAATCCAAGACCTAGTGAGTAAATAGTTCTAGGAGTTGCAATGGAGTTCAAGGGACTATATCTGCTTAATTCTGAGTCTTTTCAAACTGATGTAATTCAAAAATACTCTCAAGTGTATAAACAAATTCTAGACACTTGTATTCCTCATAAGAGTCCTTTTGTTTGTAACTCCATTGCTTCATCAATCATTACTACAAAAATGACTTTCTACGGTGGTGCTTTAACGACAGAAATACCAAAACCGCCATTAAAAATAAAGTATGGACTTTCTACGGGCGTTTTCTATAAAACCACCATAGAAAGCTGTTAGAAATAAAACCGCCATAGAAAAGGATTTTCTACGGTAGTTTTCAAAAACCGTTTAAACCGCCGTAGAAAGTTCCCTACTTTCTACGGCGGTTTTATATAGAACCGCCTTAGAAAGTCCCTTTCTACGGCTGTTCTATATAAAACCGCCGTAGAAAGTCCCTGCCGTAGAAAGTCCCCTACTTTCTACGGCGGTTTTATACAGAACCTCCGTAGAAAGGGACTTTCTACGGCAGTTTCCAAAAACCGCCGTAGAAAGTATGTTTCTATGGCGGTTTTATAGAAACCGCCGTATAATTAATAAATATGATGAATTTTACTATAAAAATTGATAAATAGAAAATTACATATTTATTATTAAATTTAAAAAAATTTGGGAGTTAATTTACAAAAAAAGAAAAACTAGAAATTAATAGGAATAGAGCAACGGGCGGGAATTCAAAATAACGGGCTTTCTACGGCGGTTGTTATTAAAACCGCCGTAGAAAGTTACTTTCTATGGCGGTTTCTTGATAACTGCTATAGAAAGTTACTTTCTATGGCGGTTTTAATTACAACTTTCTACGGCGGTTAAAAACCGCCATAAAAAGTAACTTTTTTTTAAAATTTTAAGGGTTTCCCTTAGTTTCCATCTCCAGCCATCCGCGACTTCGCCATGTTTCCATCTCCAGCAAACTAAAGCGTTCTCTCGTTGCCGGCGCCCATCCTCTCTCCGTCGATTTTTTCTCTTTTCTTCCCCCGAAACCGTTTGTTCCGGCGGCGTTGATAACAAGATCCGCCGTCACCCAACTCCGGAGATGGTTTCTGAATCGGCTATCACCCACCACTTGGAGTTAATCCCCCATTATGATTTCACCACAATCGGTCCTTGTTATGGGTTTCAAATCATAAAAAAGGTAATGTCAAATAGTTTCAACTTTATTTAAGCTTTACAAATTTTATTGTTACTTGATTATTGTGATTGGCCTAGGGTTTATTATTAGTGTTAAATTCGGGTTTGGTGAGATGATGAATGATTAAATTTGGGTTTGATTAGTGTTAAATCGGTGGTTATTGTATTGTTCTTGATGTTAATGATTAAATTAATTAGAATTTGATGAATGCACGCAAAAATTTTGTAAAGTTCGGTGGTTGTTCGGTTTATTAGTATCGAAGTTTTTGATATATATATTTTTTGAATAAAGTTGAAATATATATATATATATATATCAAAAACTTTCTACGGATATTCTTGCTGTTTTTGATATATATTTTTGAATTTAGAGATAAAAAAATGAATATTAAATTTTTTTATAAAAAATTTTGTACTTTCTATGACGGTTTTGAAGATAACCGCCGTAGAAAGTCTGAACTTTCTACGGAGGTTCCCAACCACCGTAGAAAGTCTGTAACCTTTCTACGGCTGCTGAATAGATGGCGGTTCAAAATGGACGAAAACCGCCGTTAAATGTGCTAAATAACCGCCATTAAAGCCCCTTTTTGTAGTAGTGAATAAAGATGTGATTCCTTTATCTTTGCCTGTATGGCATCAACGTTTAGGTCATACTTCTGTGAATGTGATGAAACACTTACCTATTGTTCCTTTGTCCTCTAAAATAAATGAGATATCTCAGTTTGCCCCATGGCTAAACAAACTCGATCCTCTTTTCCAGCCAAGTTTGACATAACCAAGTCACCCTTTCAACTTATTCATGTTGACATGTGGGGGTCCTATATAATTTCTACATTATTTGGTGCTAGATTTTTCTAACCACTGTAGAAGACTACACCAGATGTACTTAGACATACCTCTTAAAATCCAAAACTCAAACATGTACAACCTTAAACAGATTTCTTGCCCTGATCCAAAACCAATTCCAAACCTCAGTTAAGAACATCAGAACAGACAATGGTTTTGAATTCTTGAACTCAGCTTGTTTTGATCTTTTCCTCCATATGGGAATTATTCACCAGAAATCATGTCCATCACCCCAGCAAATTGGAGTTGTGGAAAGAAAACACTAATACTTACTCCAAATTGCCAGAGCCATCATGTTTCAATCATCCTTACCTAAACACTTTTGGGGAGAATCCATACTCACTGCTACCTACTTAATAAATAAATTACCTAGCCCTGTACTTGACCGGAAGACACCATATGAGCTTCTTTTCCAAAAGGCACCTTCATTCCATCATCTGAAAGTGTTTGGTTGCTTGTGCTTCATCACAAACACTTCTCCTCGTAAAGATAATTTTGCTGCAAGAGCTTATCCTGCTGTTTTTATAGGGTATTCACCTGATCATAAGGCATACAAAATGTATGACCTTCATCACAAAAGAATCACTGTCTCTAGAGATATCATTTTTTAAGAACACATTTTTCCTTACAAGTCTCAGAAATTAAGTGATTTATCCATTTTTGTTCCTGTTCCTCCCTCTACTACATCTTTGCCAGTTGCAGTTTCACATTCAGACATTCCTATGACAAATGGTCATATATCAAAGCCTCACTACAGTGATTCTGACAATCATATACCACCACATCAGTCATCTGAGTCTTCACCTCATACTTCTCCATCACTGACTTCTGAGTCTAGGACTTCACCCAATGTCAGCACTTCTTCAACCTCTCCTTCACATTCTCAATCTCCTCATCACCTGCATTCCTTTGTCCCTTCTCCTCCTGTGCTTAGACATAGTTCCAGAACCATTTCAAAACCCTCTTGGTTACATGACTTTGTAACTAATTCAGTTCAGCATCCTACCTCTTTCTCTACTGCATATATGTCTTTTCTTGCTAACATGTCAAATGTTCAGGAGCCACAGTCTTAAAAATAGGTATGTTTAGACATGGAATGGCAGAAAGCTATGCAGTTTGAACTGGATGCCTTGGAGGCTAACCACACATTGACTTTGGTGTCTTTGCCTCCTGGTAAGAGAGCCATTGGATGCAGGTGGGTATTCAAGGTTAAATGCAAATCTGATGGGACAATTGAAAGGTATAAAGCTAGACTTGTAGCAAAAGGATACAATCAAATCGAGGGAGTTGATTACCATGGAAGTTTTTATCTTGTGGCAAAAAATGTCACTTTCAAAATTCTTTTAAGTATTGCAGCATCTAATTCGTAGCATTTGCATCAATTAGATGTTAATAATGCCTTTCTACATGGTTTTCTAGATGAGGATGTATATATGAAGATTCCTGAGGGATTTTCAAAAGGGAAACCAGGACAGGTGTGCAAGCTTCACAAATCACTTTATGGTTTAAAACAGGCTTCAAGGCAGTGGAACCAGGAGTTCACCCAAACCTTGATTTCCTATGGTTTTCTGCAATCCAAACATGATCATTGTTTGTTGGTCTTCAAGAATTCTTTGGTTTTTATGGCTCTGCTGGTCTATGTTGATCATGTTCTTCTTGTAGGGAATTGAGATTCAGCAATCTCCCATGTCAAGAAGTATCTTCATGATCAGTTCACAATAAAGTATCTTGGCCTTGCTGATGGTCTCACTCTTAACCAAAGAAAATATGCACTTGATATTGTGCATGATCTTGGGCTAGATGCAGCCAAATCTGCTGTCACCCCTTTGGCATCAGGGTGTTCCTTTGATGCAGATGATGATTCTCCTATTCTCCTTGATCCAGGTCCATATAGGAGACTCATTGGTCGTCTCTTTTATCTCAGCTTCACACATCCTGACCTGACTTATGCTATTCAACAGCTTAGTTTGTGCAAGCTCCACGCGACTCTCATTGGCAGCATGCTTTACATGTGGTTAGATACTTGAAGGGCTGTCCATCGCATGGTTTATTTTATCCTACTTCTAACTCCCTCCACCTTCAAGCTTATGCAGATGCTGACTGGGGATCATGCAAGATCACTAGACGTTCAGTTACTGGCTTCTGTATTTTCCTAGGATCTTCCCTCATTTCCTTGAAAACCGAGAAGAAAAATACAGTTTCCCACTCATCTGCAGAAGCTGAATATCGTAGCCTTGCTAGCATTGCTGTGAGCTCAAATGGGTCTCCTACATATTGTCAGATTTTCACCTTCTGGTACCATTTCCTATTCCCTTTTGGTGCGACAATCAGGCTTCTATTCATATCACCGAAAACTTGGTATTTCATCAACGAACCAAGCATCTATACATTGACTGTCATCTTGTGCGTGATCATTATAAAGATGGCTTCATCTCACTTAATCATGTTAGTTCTAAGAATCAGCTTGCTGATATCTTTACTAAAGCACTCCCTGCAGCTATTTTTCCTTTCATATTGTTTAAGTTGAGATTCTTTGCTCCCCAAAGCTTCTCACCTTGAGAGGGGGATGTTGAACTTATACGCAAATCAGCTAAGCATAAGGTTAAGGCAGCTCAGCTCAGCTTAGCTCAAAGGCAGCTTGGAGTTCAGAAGCAGCATTCAAACTTTGCCACTTTATGATCAGATCATAATTGCCACACTTGCTGACGTGTACAAGCTAATTAGTTGAAGTGATGATGTAGAGTGGGTTCTGCTAGAGTGTACAATCCAGAAGCTTCCATTTCTTGTTTTCTAGCTTGTCTTTTGTACAGATTAGATGACAGACTAGTTAGCTTAATTTTATCTCAAGGAAGCTTTGATTACAAGCTACTGTGATATGTATATAAGCATCATTGATGCTTCTGATTTAATTAATTAAGAAAAACTTTCCCAGAAATTTCTCATTTTCTCTCTCTTCATTGCTTGTGTTTCTGCTCATTTGTTCAAGTTTCAGATTCTTATAGATGCACATGATAGTCCTTGCCATTTATGGAGTTCTTGTTTGGCTGTTTAAGGAGGCCCTGAAAAAGAGCAAAAAGAAAAGATTTCAGAAAAAGAAAAAAAAGGACTAGTTGGAGGAAAATCAGGGTATGAAAATGAACAATCTGGATGCCATGTTTAATTGTTGTCTTAAAAGAGTATTTTTATATGGAAAATGTAGATTTTTGAGTCAAAGGTTTAATTTGTGCTTTTTAAAATTTGAGGGTTTACTTTTATTTTTACTACAAATCTCGGGGTTGTTTTTGTATTTCGCCCTTTTGTCTTTGATGATCTAGATCTATCTAGGCTGGTTTTTAAAAAATAATAATAATAATCACCACTTGAGTTAACTTGCATAACCAAACCAATAAATCAAATTCCAGTTCGGTTCCGATTGATAAATTTTTTTAAGGTATGATGTGCGTTATTTTATTTGCTTACATGGGAAAGAGATTAATTACAAAGGTTAGAACAGAGTATTGAGTTTTGGGAAGAGAATGAATAAGTCTTGGATCTCAACAAAACAATTAAAACCAGGATTCCTATGATGAAGGAACACCTAACAGAAGAGTAAAACAAATAAGCCCTACAATCTAGGAAACAAACTACTAATGGCCAGTTCCGGTCATGGTGCTGAGTAATGTTGACTCGGTACCATGCATAATTTGGTTCCATATCGCCGTACTACTCCAACGTATGGGCAGTGTTTTGTGTGCGTTAAACCCATGTTAACATGGCCAGTCCAAATGACCTCTTCAACTAGCCTATGTCCTAGATAATCATGCGGAAGCTGGATCTGTGTTCCGATTGATACTTAAGCCCTAGGGTATTACATATTCCTTCAATCTTATTGAAAGAGTTATATTTATAATTAATACTAAAAACAATGGGACAAAGAAAATATAATATTCATTGGCCGATTAATACTCACCACGTTATTGTTGATGTAGTGATTAATCCTCTCACATCTGACATGTTGGTGATTTTTTAAATTGATGAATAAAAGCAATTATTTATTTATCTATTCAACTAACGCTAACTCATTAAAACAAATTATTAACATGTCAAGATATAATTAATGGATTAATAACCCATACATTAATGACATAATAGTTATTACCCGGCTAAGATTTACATGAACATATGGGGTGTCCAATCTTGTTCACTCACTAAGATCTACCTCTTTAATTGAGCTGTAATTTTATTTTATTTTATTTTTGTAATTTGTGTTGTCTTTTCTATTGTTTACTTTCGAAGAATATTCATTTACGCATAAAGACACGGGCTAGAATCAAATGGCTATTTGCAAAAGGTGTTCTAGATTCTTTGCTTTGTTTATTTTGAGACCAAAATGAATATTAAGTATAGGCTTGTAGTCAAGGAGGAACTATAATTTTGTGGCCCTTTGGACCATAATATGTTTCTATCTAGAGCCCCAACACAAATTAAAGTTCAAATCAATGGCCCATAATTATAAAAAATATATATAAGAAAATGGGTAGAGGTGCATTTTTGCCACTAACGTTAGTGGCATTTTTGGACCTAAAAAACATTAGTGACAAAGTTGGACCGTTTTGAAAATGTCGGTGGTATTTTTGGACCTACAAAATTATTAGTGGCAAAGTTAAACATTGAGATAGACATTAGTGGCAAAAATGCATCTTTGCCCATAAAAAAATCACTGGCCTATTATCTTACCATCACTAATACTTTCATTGCTTTTCTCACCTGTCATTGTCATTAAGGAGGAGTACTCATGTTCGACTGCCAACAGACTTAGGTACATATTTCAAGACCTAAAATTAATACGTGTTTCTATTTATACGCGATACACATTACCACAGAAAGGATCATTGGAAGTGCCCATTTAAAGGCGGGTTTCCAAAACCCGCCTCCAATACGTAGCTGCTTGAGAATTGGAGGAGGGTTTTCCCAAACCCGCCTTCAATACTCTATATTATAGGAGGCGAGTGGAGTATTAGAGGCGAGTTTCCCAAACCCAAAACCGCCTCTGATACTCCAGCCACAGTATTAGAAGCGGGTTTCCCAAACTTTTATAATAAGCAAAGAACTGAAAATTTGAAAGTTAAAAAAAAAATTAAAAATTTGTCGAGGTTCGAGCAACTTTTATAGAAAACAAATCTGATGGATACTTAAAGATAAAATTAGTAGATAATAAAAACCACAAGTTTTAAAAGGAAATATATAAATATATACTTTCAATTTTTATTTTAAATACATAGTATATGTAGCATGGTGGTAATTACTGTAGTGTGCAAGAGTCAAGTGATTTTGCAAGCGCGGGTTCGATTTCTACTGCAGTCATAAATTGAAGCAAGGAAAATTAGATTTTGCACTGTTGGCGGGTGTGTCGCCTCCTTTGTTCCACGGCCATTGGAGGCCGGTGCCCGTATTGGAGGTGTGAGCCGGGTCGCAAAACCCGTCTCCAATGGGGTATTTTGTAGTAGTGACTGGTAAAAGCAATACATTTGAGTCTAAACTTGATAAGCGATATTTTAGTATCTAACTCATAACTGTGATCTATCAAACTCGAAAATGGATACATCTATTTACATAACATTCACACAATACTTTTGAGACTAAACTCGACACATACTATCGCATCATTAGACTCATCAGATACACATTTTTTTCGTCACTAAATTTACTATTACGATATCAAATTTGTGCGTTAATCAATTGTGAATCACGCATAATATTATTAATAAAAATATAAAATGACAAAGAAATAGAGTAACTCCTGCCCATTAATAACAATTTACCGATATTGATAACCAATGGCGTACTGGAAAAAATGTGAGGGGTCTGATACTTGAAATAAATTCCAACAAAAATAAATAAAAATATTAATTAACATATAAATATATATTTAACATATAAATATATAAATATATATTTAGACCCCTCCAACCCCACCTTACCTACGCCCCTACTATAACTGAATGCAACACCCAATATCAACTCCTTATATTCACATAATCATAGTGTCACCCGCTTTATTATCTTCATGGGCGTTAAGCCTATTGGGCCAAACCCATACCGAATGCCGAATCTGATACACCAACAAGCCCCCAATCATTTGTGTTTGTTTTTCCAGTTGACACAATGCTTTTATCAATCCTCCTACATCCATTTAAAAGAAAACAACAACAATGTAGCAAAAGTTAGAAGTATATGAATTGTTTTTTTTTAAATGTCCCAAACGGATCTCTTTTATTTCAACTTCAATGAGTTTTGGCATTTTTTAATCCGTTTCCAGAGCAATCTCCACCAGCTGTAGTGAGCTTTTGACAATTTTCCAAGATCCACTCCTAATATAAAGAGATGCCCTTGGCCGATGACTCCAAGTCGTTCCCCAACCAAGCTTAAGAATTTGAACTTAATGTCGAAATAGATGACTTAATATTCTAAGTACTTTTGAAAGAAACAAATTACCTTACAATTTTTGTTGCATTTGTTGTCTCCGTCAACATCACCTTTATCACATTCCTTTAACATGGCTTATGAGTTTTCACTCATCAACACGGTTTATAAGCCCAACATTAATCCAACAATTGATTATCTGGATTCAGCCTTCTTGAAGGCCTTGATGATGGTAACCGCTCCTTTCTACCATTACATCCTTTAGATTATGTTATTTTCAACAAATTTCTGTAAAAGTGAAGAAAATTTGATTACTAGAATATTAAGTTGTACGACGCTAGTTGATGAAACACGATTTTTTCGGCAGCAATGGATTCACTCTCCTTATGGATATCAGATGACCTCCTGGATGCCAGAATGATCCTTCTAAATACCGAAATGACCCTAACGGTGTTATTCCCCTGTATCACTCTGACACTTAAGTTAGTAGAAGTAAGAGTTTATAAACTTTTTAATTGGAGTTTATTTATATGAGGAAGAAACTCCCGTTTATTCGGAGAGACAAGATTTTTGACTACGAAAGAATAGAAAATTCCCATCATGGAAGATAAAAAGAAATTAAAAAGAAAATTATAGAAAAAAAAAACTATTTCCCCCACCTCCCATGGAGAGAGATGGGAAAAGAAGATGGAGGCTATGGTTTAAAGCAAGAGAGAAAGAGAGAGGGAGTAGGACAAAGACGCGAAAACCTTCCATGCTTAAGGTGTTGTCATAAGTTGACTCTTCTAAGGATTTGTTCTTTATGTTAGATTTGAAACAATGTTTGAAACTTGGTTTTGGAAAAATAATTTTATACTCATTTTTTATTATTTTTAATATAACTTTTTACTATTTACCTATACCTTTTTACATTTTCAATACACTTTTTACGTTATAAAATTATTTTTTCAAAATCAGGTTTCAAACCTAGCCTAAAGATGGAGTACTAATTTCGGGAAAATAAAATAAGATAAGAGATAGAATCAGAACTTTTTGTATTAAAATTTATAAAATAAAATTTATTTGAGAATGAATTTTTTTTAGATTCAACTACACTTATTAAAAAACACAGATAATAATCATAACATAGTTTAGTTGAGAGTATTTCAATAATAGGAATTACATTTACCCCATGAATGATGTTTGTGTAAGATTAATTATGAAATGAACCCCATTATTTTGTAAAATTATAAAATATCTCTTTGATCGTAAAATTTCGCAAAAAACTCCCCAAGATGTAATTAGCATTCACACGTATAGTCCAGTGTACAATCAAAATAAGCACATATGGTTAGGGCTGAGAACAAACACGAACATTTATGAACAAGCTCGAGCTAGGTTAGATAAAAATGTTCACGAACATGATTTTAGGCTGATAATAAAAGAACACGAACAATGTGTTGAAAGCTCGTAAATGTTTGTGAACATGCTCGATTAAAATATTAACTATATAATATAAATAACATAAGTATATTCAATATTAAAATTTTAAATAATACAAATAAATGAATCTTTATATATACATATTTATATATACATAGATATCAATATATGAGTTTAAATTTAATTTTGATTTTTATGTAAGTTGATATAGTATATTAAATTAACTAAACATTGCAATTTTCTTTTAGTTAATGTGAGATAGAATTCACACGAATGTTCACGAACAAGCTCGGCTCGGCTCAATTAATAAATAAACGAACACGAACAAGATTTTAGGCTCAATAAATAAATGAACAATAAATGAACACGTCAAAGTTTGACTTGGCTCAGCTTGTTATCACCCTTACATATGGTTTTCATTTTACAACTCATATTAGACACGAACCTGTGAACTTAGAGGCGCAATGATAAAAGAGGTTTCAAATAAAATTTTGATCATGTAAAAACTATTTAATTAGTCAACGACATTGTCAAACTTTAAAAGTATGTTTTTAATAGTTTTAATTGAACTTTTAATAATTCTCCTCTACTGATGCGGCAGTGATTAACATAGTTAAAAATATTCTATAAGCAGATGGAATATTTTGATAACAAACATGTGGGAATAAAACTATATACACTTTCTGTTCTTTTTGTGATTCAATTGGAATTTTTGTTTGTGGAAAGGAATATTTTTTTGGAAGGAAGTTCTTTTGGAGATTTGTGTAAAAAAGAGAAGAAAAATGTAATGATTATGTGAGCGGAGATTTAAAGGGAATTTTATGACTCTGTTTGTTTTAGTCCCTATTTAGGAAAAACAAAACTTTTTTGAGCAAAAAACTCTATAACCAAACACTCTCTTTTTTTTTTACTCAACTCAAAATTTAAATTTTAAATTTCCCTTTAAACTATACTCATATTTTTTTTTAATAATAACATAATCATTATCTATTTTCTACACAATTTCCTATAAAACAATTCTTTCCAAAAAAATTTCCTCCCCAGAAAAGAAATTTCGTATTTAAGTTACAAACCAAACAGAGCCTAAAATTTGAATTTGAAATTTTGTAAAAATAATGTTATTTCTTTATAGTGAATTTGTGGAGAAAAAAGTAATGATTTTCCAAAAATAAAATGGAAAAGAAGAGAGCCTAGTACTCTATAATTTTGGACCATTAAATTTTTGTTGGGCCATGGGCAATTACGCATGTCACCCACCTCCCAGGCTGGGTTTGCC
Source organism: Leptodermis oblonga (assembly GCA_016801395.1). Lineage (NCBI taxonomy): Eukaryota > Viridiplantae > Streptophyta > Magnoliopsida > Gentianales > Rubiaceae > Leptodermis > Leptodermis oblonga. The sequence continues at coordinate 44,260,008 of CM028750.1, read as the reverse complement.
AACTCTTTGTCAAGTTTCCAACTCTTTCCCACCTAATTGCATGCATGTTTTAAATTTTAGATCTTCATGTCATATTAGAAATTATCATCAGAATTTAATATCTATTTGAAACTATTCAGGTTGTTTTTGTGTTTACAGATCCACTCATCACATGTTGAGTTCGTACAATGGCAGAGCTAGACCCTCAAGGTTAAATGGAAAAGGAAAAAAAAAAACTTTTAAAAAAATGTCATATTACATTAACGTTTTTAGTGAAAAACAAAAATGTATTTGAATATTGTTAGGTGAATTTTTAAACTCATGTTATTTTTACCAAACTTAAAATTTATTAAAAATATGTGTATAAATTCTATCAATAAATACACTTTTAATTAATTAAATACTAAATTATTTTATTTTTACAGGTTGAACCTATTTTTTAAAAATTTTTGGTGGGGCAAAATTAATTATTTTATCTACTCCCTCTGTTCTCTAAAGAGTGTCCCTTTAGAGATTTGCACACAAATTAAGAAAGTAAAAAAAATTATTCTCCTACTCCTATTTATATCATCTTGTTTAACTACAAACTTGATGGGAATGTGTGTTTGTATGTACATTTGGAAAGAGAATGTAATTAATAGATAAATTAAATTAGGAGTAAAATAGAGATTGTATTAACTTTTTGCGTTGAAGTTTGTATAGGGACACTCTTTAAATAACAAAACAAATTGTTTAAGGGGATACTCTTTAGAGAACAAAGGGAGTATTTTTTTAAAAATTTTATATAATAATTGGGGTATTTTGAAAAAATTGAAGTGAGACACCAAGCAACTATGTAGCTCCGACTTTTTTTGGGAGGGAGTGTCATAATTGTTTTCAGTATAATTGAAGGAATTTAAAGGGTTAAAATAAAATTTTAATTCCATCCCACCACTATTCCCTAAATGGATTTTTTTCCCCAATATTCATTTTGGCCACATATAAATACGAAAATACTAAAAAAAAAAAAGTAAAATTCCCAAACTATAGAAAACGAATTGGGGAGATTCGTTTTCATCTAGAAACGAATCTTTACAGAAATTTTTTTTTATTTTTTTAAAAATATTTTGAAGAAACGAATTCAGTGGATCGTTTCTTAATAAAATTAATTTTATTTTAAAAATATACTAAAAATAACACTGAATTTGTTTTCTCCTGAAAACGAATTCACTGAATTTGTATTTCAGAATAATCTTAAGATTAAATGAAATAATTACATCGCAATTTGCCAAATTTCTACATTCAAACATGTAATCTTATTTTGTAAACATAAGTTCTTGTTTTATATAATTCATTTTAAATTACTTATTCCCTATGCATGTTCATTTAAACTAAAAATATTTAAAAACAGAAACATCAATATCCGTATAATGTAATAGCTTTTTGGGAGAATCGAATTTATTAGTTTCGTTTTTTAACAGAATTAATTATTTTTAAAACATAAATACATGACTAAGTTTTTGAAGATAAATGAATTCCCCAAATTCTTTCATACGGTGATTTTATGTAGTTCCAAAAAAGCCGTAACTCACTTCTTCTAAAATTTTATTAAATTACAAATTAAATTTTCAGTTATATTACGTTTTGCCTATTTTTCATAAAAACTGAAATTAATTACGGAAGTTCGTTTCGAATCACCGTAATTCATTACGACATTTTATAATATTTATTTTTAAAAATGTATAGGAGAAAACGAATTTAGTGTTATTTTTAGTATATTTTTAAAATAAAAAGAATTTTTAGAAATGATTCCTTGATTTCGTTTCTTCAAAATATTTTTAGGAAAAATAAAAATAAAAATAAATTCTGTAAAGAAACGAATTCATTACTTAAGAACTGAATTCGTTTCTTTAAAGAATTTTTTTTCATTTTCTTTTTTTTATAAATATTTTGAAGAAAACGAATTGGGGAGATTCATTTTCAGATGAAAACGAGTCTCCCCAATTTGCTTTCTATATTTTGGGAATTTTACTTTTTTTGAGTATTTTCGTATTTATATGTGGCCAAAATGAATATTGAATGAAAACGAGTCTCCCCAAATTGCTTTCTATATTTTTGTAATTTTACTTTTTTTTAAAAAGTATTTTCGTATTTATATGTGGCCAAAATGAATATTGAGGGAAATAAATCCCCCTAAATTGTTCTAAAAAGAAATTAAGACACCCTTCTCCAAAAAAAATTTTTGGACTCTTCTCCCGACCTAATACAAATGTACGGCTGGGCCCATATTAATTGCTACATTCAATATCTGACCAAACTTCTTTGGGCAGGTCATTGATGCTCCTTTGTCATTCCATGTATGTCCCTCCCATTCAAATCACGAGTGCGCAGCATTTGATTTGGACATACTTTAGAAATTAAGGTTGAGGAAGGCATGGCGTTCTAATCGGGCTCAACATCATCTATTACACTTCCTATTACACATCATAAATATTATTTTTTATTTTAATTTTTTCACCAATGATATTCATTGGTATTATAATAAATTTTTTGACTAAGAGTTCACTCATTTAGGTGTGGGGTATATTTATTTTAATTTATTGAGATTAAATTTTTTTTAAAAATACCCTAAACTTATATTAAAATACAAGATTAATATAAAAAATAAAATAAATATATTAAAATTAGGTAGATTGCCAATGAATATTATTGGTAAAAAAATTAAAATAAGAAATAATATTTACGATGAGTTATTAAGATGTATAACATGGAGTATAACAAAGGATCCTGAGTCGTCTAATCCTAGATATGCCTCCTGTAGGGGTGAGCAAAATAATCCAAAAACCGTCCGAACCGTTGATCCGATCCGAATCCGATCCAAAATTTCGGATCTGATTCGGATAGGATTTTTTTTTTGGAATGTTCGGTTTCAGATTTTTTTTTCGAATAATCCGAAACCGATTAGAAACAAAAATTCACAAAAAAAAAAAAAGCTAAAATGAATTTTTTTTTTTTTAAAAAAAAGGGAACCGATTTCGGATAAAAAAACCGAGGATTTCGGATACAACCCGGTTTCGGATAAAACCGATCCGAAACAGCGCCACCGGATTAAAATCCGAAACTTCGGATTCGGATCGGTTTGTAGCAGATTCGGATCGGTTTTCCTTTTGCTCACCCCTAACCTCCTGCATAATATATGATCGAAACATTCATAGGAAGGGGAAAAAAAAAGTTGTAATAGGAGTAACACCTTGGTGTGCCCCAATGTAAAAAATGAAAACAAAAGGAAAAAAGTTGAGGTATTTAAATACTGATTATTTGTTGACACGGCCGAACAATAACCTTTAGACAAATGACAACTGTTATGAGGCACTCTTTTGAATTATCAAAAGACGGTGTCAAATCAACTGTATATTGGAAACGTAAAGAATAAGAACTCTCATTGCAAAAACATACAAAATATTATACCAGAAATCTAATACTTTGGACACTCAATTTGCAATGGAAGAAAGATATAGACTGCTCTCAGCAATTTTAAATTGTAAAGAACAAATTAAAGAATGCTGCTGGTCGAAAAACAAAGAAATAGGTTATAAGTTTGACAGAATTTTACTTCTTTTATAGTTCCCCAGTCAAGATGTTGCCGGACTTGTATTTTGAAAAGGAAAATTTCATACACTAGAACACTTACGGTATGGAAAAAAAAAACTACAGTATATAGATCTACAGATATTAAAGGGTTTGGTGGGTTAGTGGTGCCCTCAGTGCCCCACCCTAAATACGTCTCTGGCGGGGAGCATATTAATTGTTACAACTTACATTCAATATCTGACCAAACTTCCCCCTTCTTTGGGCAGGTCATTGATGCTCATTAATCATTCCGGGTATGTCCCGCCCATTCAAATCACGAGTGGGCAGCATTTGATTTGGACCTACTTTAGAAATTAGGAAAAATTTTCATTTATCTTCATCTATTCTCTCTTACGTGACGGATGTATAATACACATTAACAATTAAAGAAACAATTTCTATAATAAATTTTATATTCTGTTATTTAATACTCCATCTGTTCCACTTAAAGAGTTCACTTTAAAATGTGTACAACTTATTATAAACTGTGAGATACAACACATAAAATAAGTAATTTATCATCATATTTTCTACTTATATCCTTATTTACAAGTAAGGGCTAATTGTGAATCACACATTGTTATATAAGTAAGGGTATGTAATTAATGTAAATAAATTTAAAGTGAACTCTTTAAATGTGATAAGATTTTTTTTTTTAAAATGGACTCTTTGAGTGTAACGGAATACTTTTCTCCTTTCCATACTCTCTCTTTCCTTTTCCTCTCCCTCTCTTCCATAATCCATTAATTCTTCACACGAAATTGATGATCATCGTGTGAAGAACTTAAGCTTTAAATTTTTTAAAAAAACTTTCTTATATTTTCTTCTGTTCCATTTTAAAGAAATTTTAGTGTTCCACTTGACTTTTGCCTCTTTACCTTCTATTTATCTGTATTCAAGTACATTAATTTTCTTTTTTAATTATACTAAATTCTCTATTTTAGTCCTTTATATTTCAAAAAATTCATTTTACAAATCTAATGAACCAAGAAATTTATTTTTAAATATAAAATACTAAATAAATCTTGTGACTAAGGCACACTTATTTGTATATAGGATATAGCAGTTAATTTTTTTTCATTAATATTCATTTTTTAAAATAAATTTTATGACTAAGAATTCACTTCTTTGTATGTAGTGTATAGTTATTTTAATTCATGTGACTAGTGATTGCATGCATAAACCGATTTTACATGATACTAATGGTTAAAATATCATTTTGATACATGCACCATAGTTATATGAGTTTAATAAGTTATATCAGGATTCATCAGACATCCAATCACATGCTACCACCTATTTTTTTTTAGGGAAAACACCTCAAAATTCCCCTGTGATTTGCGAAAGCTACACATCACCCCTCTGTACAAAAAAAAGCTACTCATCACCTCCCCGTGCTTTTCCGAATTCCGTAAAGTAACCGAAATTACTCCAACTAACGGCTCATGGTAAATTGACCAATTTACCCTCACATTAACTCTCAAATTACCCAAATCGTTTTCTTCGGTTTCTGAAGAAAACGATTTCCCGGGAATCGTTTTCTTCAATAAGATAAGTATACCATTTAATTAGAATATATCAGTTTAGAAAAAATTAGGTGGCAACCTCTGATTAAATGTCTGATGAGTTTGAAATAGCTTATTTCATGATGATCCTGATAAATATTACTCCCGAGTTATATATGTAAGATTAATATAAAATTAATTATAAATATTATTTATTTTAGGAATATGATATGAACTATAAATTAGTGAACCAAAACAAAATGAAGAAAAGAGTTTTTTTTTTTTACATTTGAATTTTTTTTCCGGTTATGTTGCTGGTCAAATGAAGAGATGTACGTAATGGAGATACAAATGAAGAGGTTATTCAGATTAGTTAGTAATTATGAATGGAGAGAGAAGATAGGAAGATGAGAATATAAAGGAAGAAAAACATTTAATGAATTATTAAATTAATTTTATTTTATGTGTAAGTGTAACTTATGTGGCATATGACATGGAAGTCACATAGGAGATGGTCATCGACCCTAAGAGTAAGTGTAGCACTCCCCTAGAAATTAAGGTTAAGGAAGGCCTGGCGTTTTAATCGTAGATATGTCACTTGCATAATATGTGATCGATACACACATAGGAAGCAAAAAAAAAGTTGTAATAGGAGTGACGCACTGGTGTGCCTCAATGTAAAAAAAAAGGAGAGAAAAGAAAACAAATTGAGGTATTTAAGTACTGATTATTTGTTGACACGGCCAAATAATAACTTTTAGAGAAATGACAACTGTCACGAGGTACTCTTTTGAATTATCAAAAGACGGTGACAAATCAACTGTATCTGTGCATCCATGTATTCTCTCACATAATGTAACAAAATTAAATTAACTTTTTTACCTCATGTCAAAGTATACAGGACACATGGATACATGTGATTTGATGTGTAAAAAGACGTTGTGTGTAGCAAGCAACGCACCATCACGTTTGTTTTCGTCAAATTTTGTCTGTAAATTAATCTCAATCAGCATGTGCAATTATGCAATTGCCTTTAAAGGGATGAGAAGAACTAGACCCATCCGAAGAGAATTATAGTTAGCACATTAATAAGCACATACACAATCAAATAAATTAAGGTTAAAATAGAAGATTTTTTTTTTCTTTTCTTTTGTGAAGCCAGTTAAAATAGAAGCTAATTACAAAAAAAATTGCGAAGAAAAGTATAGGGAAAAGACTAGTGGTCCTCTGTGGCATTAGATCGAGTTACGGCCCAAATTAATTTTGGGTGAAATTGATTTTAATAGTATGTCATATAAATGCAAAAAGATGCCAAAAGTCATTAAAAAAAATTTATGAAATGAAAGACAAGAGTTAACCTCCCAAATCTCAACATTAAATTCATTAAATCGTATTCAGTTTATAATGTCGCGTCGTATTAAACATTATTTGTGTGAACCCATTTAATTAATTAACTTGGAAAAGATCAACACTAACCTTTTTATATTCATGTTGCGTTGTCTTTAGAAATGATTTGTGTTAACTTGTTTAGCTCGCAAACCTTCTAAATTTTAATATTAACCAATTTATGTCATGTTAAGTTAATTTATATCGGGAGGAGGGTTAGTATGGTGAATAATGAAATTGTTTTCTAACCTTGAGATCATGGGTTTAAACATTAAGGATACAAGATTAAAAAAGAAAATGAAAAAATAGTTAATTTGTATCATGTAAAAATTACCAACCTAACTAACTAAACTTTTCATTACCTTTAATCGAGAGTCCAAAAGCGTGAGCTACTGGAAAAAATTCATGAGGTGGTTATGAATATTGAATATAGTGGGCTGCCAATATATCTTTAATCGGGCATAAAAACACCACAAATTCGACACATTAAAAATTACCTATCAACTCATTTATTATTTAAACTGCCAATTTGACTGAAATTTTCTAATACAACATATAATTGACAGGATGAAAGTGACCTAAAAACGACTCGAATTGTGATCGATCCCTCCGACTAGGAATTAATTTTTAGAGTTGGTAAAGTTATTGGCTGCATGGTTGCCACGTCGAATAGCCATTTATGAGGGATAGCTGCGTTTGCGAACGTCACAGAAATGGTTTCGCCACAACTTGGTTCCCCGTAATAAGTCCGGATCCTTAGTCCATTTTTTTTCTGTCTTGTTCTGTTTATTAAAAACAAAGTTACGTTACTTTGACATTCATTCATACTCATTTGTTCAAATATGAATAATTGGCAAATTAACATTATTTTACTCTCAATGAACAAGACATGGCAGAAGAAAAATGAACAGAGAATCTGGTCCGCTACCAACCAACCAGCCAACTAGTAACTACCAAGTATACCAACAGAATTTAAATCACTACTGAAAAGCCCTCTTATGAGTATCTAAAGGTATTTTGAATCTGTTCTCAAACCAAATTTTCACTTTTATATACTTTATTATTGTCAATACAACTTTTGGAATTTATATGATATACTTTATAAATCAATTTAACCAACAATTTGACTTACAAATGTAAGTTTTTTTATTCTATCATGTGTTCATGGTGCAAATCACAAATCCCATCGAAACAGATCTTGTCTTTTTCATCTCTCTAAAGGCATTGTGTAATTGTGTGTATTTAAGACTTAACGAAATTAATGAAAGTGCATTGTCTGCTACACATACGTCTCCTTATAATTCAAGAGAGCCCAGTTGGACCATTTATCTAAGGTTCATTATATCAAAATTTGAATGGCAATCATGATTTGAATGGCCAGGACTTGGAAGCAGTGTCGTTTCTTGGGGTCCGGAACCCCTCCAACTCCGACCTCACCCCATATATTTATATATAGACTACACCACTACTTGGAAGGATTAATAATGAGCATCAATGAAGTTGGGTTGGATTTGTGGTCTACAATATGGCACCGAAAGTACTCAAGTCAATTTCTAGCGAATTATTGCTAATATGGAGTATATTAATTTCTAATTTTTTAAACACCATAACATTTATATTGTGAATATTTTGGTTGAAGTTAACGGAATTCGTTAAGAAATGTCAAGTGACGCTCATATGCCCTTAAGATTCGAGGGCGAATATGTCCAAACAATTTCTTAAACTCAAATTATGGTCTTGGTTAATGATTTTATTGCTCACTGTTGGAAAAATTAAATCAAGCTTAATTAGGAAATTCTAGTTTTGGTAAGATTTAATAATTACTTGTTTTGTTTGTTTCCAATTTAGATTTAGTTTGTTTTGGAAAACTAGTTTTGAGAAGGATTCGGGTAACTATAGGTCTATATAAATGACTTATGAGATATTGTTTTCAGTTGAACTGAGAGTTCAAAAGGTAAAGGTCAGAGCCTTTTGGTTCTCTGTCTTCGGGGTTGTGAGAGGGAGCCTTTTTGGCTATATTGTGATGTGTTGTTATGGGGGATGTTGGGTTATTGATGTAATAGGTGTGCAGGTAAAGACTTTCGGCTTGCCCCGCCTTTGATCCGCTATGTTGGATTATTGATGTAATAGGTGTACAGGTAAAGATTTTCTGCTTGCCCCGCTTTGATTGGTTTAGTGGATTTTGTGGATGTAAATATAAAGATCGAACTATGCTAAATTGTGTGTTGTTTCGTTGTTTGTTTTTTATTATTCCGCTGCGCGTTAATCTCTTTGGGTGATAGGGATATTTTTATATCCTACACTCACTTAATTAATTTTAAAATTATTTTTGGTCCCCAACTTTTATTTCACCAACTAATTTGATTCCTTAGCCATTTGTTGCTAGGAAATACGTTAAGTCGTGTCAAGTACAACACACAAAACTATATAATCAAACAGTAACTCTTTTCAAATCAACTTTTAAACACATCATTTGATCTTTTGAGTTAAATGTATCATTATATGTGTGCACTTAGAATAGTATTCATAATACCAACTTTTGCTCTCCTAATCATTTTTAAACAATTAAAAAAACTTACTACCTTGTTGTTTGAACCTATTGTAAGAATAGAGGAGGTAATAAACTTTTTAACGGCTTACATTCAGAACCCTGTCCAGAAATCTCCATTTTTGTTGTTCCTATTTTAAACATTAAAAGTGTTCTTAGTGATCACTTATGTTAATTTCTTTCTTGTTGTTCATATTTGCGTTTTCTAATCTCCTAACCCCGAATCCCCAACTACCATAATAAATGCTGTTATGGCCTTTATACTTTTCTATTTATATACATATATATGTGAGTAATCTTGATGATTCAACCAGCTTCATCATCCAAGTGCGAAGAAAAAGAAAAATAATGGCTAAAAATATTAGCTCAAATCATCAAACCCAGAACGTTGCTGTTATTGCATTTCCATTTGCATGCCATCCAGGTCTTTTATGGGGGCTTGCACTAAAGCTAGCCAAATCTGCCCCAAATGTCACTTTCTCGTTTCTTAACACATCCAAATCAAATTCTTCCCTTCCCTCAAATTATGATATTGATGATAATCTCAGGGTTTACAATGTCCCTGACGGGCTGCCGGATGATTTCGTGGACGGCGGTCCCTGGGAGGGAGATTTTTTTCTGGAAGCAGCGCCGCGGAACTTGAGAGAAACTGTGGAGGTGGCTGAAAAAGGTATAGGGCGGAAGGTCAGCTGCGTGGTGGCGGATGCACTTCTGTGGTTTACGGCCGAGATGGCGGAGGAATACGGCGTTCCTTGGGTGCCGGTTTGGATACCTGCTGCCCATTCCTTGTGTGCCCATGTCCACACTGATCTTATCCGGCAAACTCTTGGAATACTTGATCAAGTTGATGGTAAATTAGCTTTAACCTTTAACCTTGCCTGTTTATCACTACTAAAGAATTTGGTTTCAAAACCAGTTTTTTAAGGCCTTTAACACATGTTTTTTGAGTTTTTGAACAGCTATGATAGCTCTAAATGTTAAAAGTCAATAACAGGTGTTAAAAATTAGTAAGAAACAATATCTGTTTTGGAACATGTGTTAAAAGTAGTAATAAAACCTGTTTCTGACCATGTGTTAATAGTATAATTCAAACCTATTTTTTGATTTTTTTTAACATGTATGATAGCTAAAAGGTGTTAAAACTATGAAGAAACAACACCTATTTTGGAATAGATGTTGAAAATACAATTTAAACCACTTTAAATACCAACAGGTTTAAAAGTGCTAATTTTTAATTTTAATTAAAATTATATTATTTTTAAAATTATTTCCTACCGAAAACAATATATATATATATATATATAATAACATACAAAAACAACAAATACATAAACACACACCAAAAAATAGCCAAAAACATCCAAATATTATATACCAACAACTGTATATTTATCCAATGCAAAAGGTATTCAATACATTAATTACGTCAAAAATGACTAAATTAACCTAGAGAATGTTAAGACGTAGCTCATAGAGCATAATCATTCTAGCTTTTCTGTCCTTGCGGAGGCATAGCGAAAAGGTCGCCCGCAAATTGTAGTCTTTCTCCATTGCATTTTTCTATCTGCACCATCTTTACTATCATTGCCACTAGTCTGTGGTATTTGAGTTAGCCAACCCAATTTAAATGGAGATTAGACAAAACAAAACAAAAAAGAATATCAGTCTATAAAACAGAATACAATACAAAAAGCAGTCCAGAAAAATAAACTTACAACTTTCTGAAAAGATTTAGAGTGCAAGAACAGTCCAGAAAACAAAATACATCACAGAAAACCAGTCCAAAAAATTACAGTGCAAAAACTAGTCCACAAAATGAAATACATTCCAGAAGATCAGTCCTGAAAAAAACTGCAGTCCAAAAATTAGTCCAGAAAATAAATGCAGCACAAAACTGATTTTTTCCATTGGAAGAAATCTGATAAAACTTGTTAAGAAAAAGATGCATAAGAATAAGCATTCAACTTCTCATTCATTACACCGCAAAAACAGAATGACGACTACAGAGTGCTTAATAGCATAATCCTTTTTCTATTATCCGAGAGCGTACTGAGCGACCAGAGTAATTCCGACTAGAGCTACCAGGTAATATAGTGTGGGAAAAATTAGTCCAGAAAAAAAAAAATACAGCACAAATACCCGTCTAGGAAACGGGGACAGAGAGGGGAGCAGCGGCCAATTATTCCCAAGATCGGGTCAGGAAGAAGAATGTCCAGTAGTGAGAGCTTTAAGCATCATTGAATCCTGTAATTCAATTTTCAATCAAATAGAAGCCAACAACAAACCACTGAGAGAATGAAATTGGAAAAAAGAAAACGAAAAGGAGGAAGGATGGTGAAGCGACAGCCAGTGAGTAGAGGCAGAGGCAATGGGGATCGGTTGACGGGTCCTCGTGGTGGTTTTGCAGCCGCCGCAAGCCTAATTCCAGTAGATCTTGTAGGGCGACGACTGAGCCATAGTTTTTTGCTTGGAGTCCCAAAGCAGTAGGAGAGTCAGCAACGGATTAATATAGCTGCGCCAGTAGTGATGGTAGGCGTTTGGATGGGATGACGGCGGTCAGCGGGGGATGGAAAGTGGACTGCGGCAGCGGCAGATTTTAAGAAAATCATAACTGCGCCTAAGAGAGAAGGGGGCTGGTGTGTGGTAGTAGGAATTGGGGGAAAACGTGGGGGGTTTTTTTTGTTTTTGTTTAAACTCCAAAATTAAACTTATATTCCCATAAAAGAGAAAGATTGATTTTGCCGTGACAGGTAGGGAAAAAAGGAAAGAAAAAGAAAAGAAAGAGCAAATCCTATTACTACTAAAACAGGTCTTGAAAAAAGAATAATCAAAATTTGTTTTTCCAGAACAAGTTTAGAAAATACTTTCTAATCCTATTATACTAAAACAGATTTTGAAAAAATTCTGGAGTCAGTGGTGGTTCTTCTAAAATTTATCGGAAAAGGAAGAAAAAAGACCATGATGCAGAAGAATCTCTTCCAAGGGTATGCAACAATTAGATGTCTATTTGTTTCCAGTGATGGTTCGGCATAATATGAAAGTATTCTAACTAAAAGTTTTAGGTAGTTATCCAGTTCATCAATTTGGATTCAAGCCCACAAATTTAGGGTCTGTTTGGTATCACATTTTCAAAACGTGTTTTGAAATCACTTTTGTTTTATAATAGTTTTTTATCATTCTTAATAAACATTTTTACATTTCCAATAAATTTTTTTACATTCTCAACACACTTTTAATATTATAAAATCAAAAATGGTTTCAAAACACAACTTGAATCACGATACCAAACAGGCCCTTATCTTTTCTGCTTATCTGATTTCTTGTGTTCCACTGATATTGTTTGAACAGGTTTTGGAAGAAACAAAATAAAAGAAACACGTTTTTATATTGCTTTTTTGGGCTAAGATTGCGTTACATATAGCAGCATAGCATTACAGGTGCAGAAAATAATAGTCAAATCTGTGTTGGTAAAACAGGTTTTGAAAAAAAAAATTAATCAAAATCTTTTTTTTTTCCTTGAACAGGTGTAGAAAATAATAGTTAAACCTTTGTTGGTAAAAGATGTTTTGAAGAATAATTTAATCGATATTTTTTTATCTTGAAAAGGTGTAGAAAATAATAGTCAAACATGTGTTGGTATAACAGGTTTTGAAGAAAAATTTAATCGATATCTTTTTATCTTGAAAAGGTGTAGAAAATAATAGTCAAACCTGTATTAGTAAAAAAGGTTATGAAGAAAAAATTAATCGAAATCCTTTTTTCTTGAACAGGTGTAGAATCTAATAGTCAAACCTGTGTTTGTAAAATAGGTTTTGAAGAAAAAAATCAATATCTTTTTCTCTTGAACTGGTGTAGAAAATATTTTTCAACCTTGTGTTGGTAAAATAGGTTTTCAAGGAAAATATAATCGATGTCTTCTTTTCTTGAACAGGTGTAGAAATGTTTTTTTCAAACCTGTGTTGGTAAAATAGGTTTCGATATCTTTTTTTCTTGAAGAGATGTAGAAAATATTTTTCAACACCTGTGTGGGTAAACAGGTTATGAAAAAAAAAACTTCAACAGCTATTTTCCTTGAACAGGTTTAGAAAATCATTTTTCAAGGCTGTGTGGGTAAAACTAGCTTTGAAACAAATTTTTATCAACATCTTATTTTCTTGAAGAGGTGTAGAAAATATTTTTTAAACCTGTGTTAGTAAACAAGTCTTGAAAAAAAAATAAATTTACATCTATTTTCCTTGGACAGCTATAGAAAATAATTTCAAAAGCTGGGTTAGTTAAACAAGTTTAGAAAATAATAATTTACAAAATCTATTTTTCTTGAATAGGGGTAGAAAATATTTTTCACACCTTTTTCATCAAAACATGTTTTTATAAAAAAAAAATTGAAATCTACTTTCATTTAATAGGTGTAAAAATATTTTTCACACCTGTTTTACTAAAAGAGGTTTTGAAAAACTTATCTTCCACACCTATTTTTATATAAAAGATTTTGTACTTAATTATTTAAACCTGATATTACAAAACAGTTTTCAATTAGAAGTTGTTAAAACCCATTTCTGTAGTAGTGTATACATACAAACTGTGGAGGGACAAAATTTTTATGAAAAAAAACATTCAATTTAAGATATAGTAAAATTTTGTAAGAATATTACTTCCTTCGTCCACTCAAAGATCGAGTCTGTTTTGAAAAATGTACAATTTATTACGGGTTATAGGGTACAACACTTAAAATAATTAATTTAACACCATATTTTTCACTTATATCTTACTTTCTAAGTAAAAGTTAATTGTAAAGCATATATTATTATATTAGCAGGAGTGTGTACTGTAAACAAATTTAAAGTTGACTCTTTCAATAAGACAAGAATTTTTTTTGAAAAAGAACTTTTTGATTAGAACATAGGAAGTATATTTTTTTTGTATATGCAGTGTCAAAACAAAATTGTAGCAACGACCACAACTTTTACTTTTTTCAATACATAAGCAAAATCTTTTCCCCCAAAAATAAGTACTTAGTAGTACTGTTCAGTGATACTAGGTCTCAATTGTGTGATAAAGCACAAATTAGACATTAAAAATTTAATGCTCCTTCGATTCCAATAAAAATAGTATTACAAAGTGTACCGAGGTATTCAAAAATAAAAATTGGAATGATATGCAACATTTTTTCAATACGAAAGACACTGAAGTGACACTGTATTATGCCTTAATGATTTACCACAGTGGACGGAGCTAGAAGACTGGATGAAGTTGTCAAATGCATTCCCGGATTGCCGGAAGTTCGCCTTGGTGATCTTCCCACCGGAATAGTCTTTGGGGATTTGGACGGCGTTGTCTCCGTAATGATCTACAAAATGGTAGAAATGCTTCCCCGGGCAACTGCTTTGGTTGTGAACTCTTTCGAAGAGCTAGACCCAACCGCCGTAAAAGATCTAAAATCCAAGTTTAGAAATGTCGTTAGCATTGGCCCTTTAAATTTCACATGCGGCCCACCGGCGCCAACAGCATCCGATGATGTTTCCGACGTGCACGGCTGCATTCCATGGCTGGACAAGCAGAAAAAAGGGTCCGTGGCCTACGTAGGGTTCGGGACCCTGGCGATGCCGCCACCGCACGAGCTGAAAGCTGTCGCCGAAGGCCTGGAAGAAAGTAAAGTTCCGTTCATTTGGTCACTCAGGGACAACTTCAAACACATTTTGCCAGAAGGGTTCTTGGAAAGAACCCGTGGGATTGGGAAAGTAGTTCCCTGGACCCCTCAGGTGAAAGTTTTGGGTCATGAATCTGTTGGAGTTTTCATTACACATTTTGGTATGAATTCAGTGTTGGAAAGTATTGCTGCTGGTGTGCCAACCATTGGTAGGCCATTTTGGACTGATAATTGGGTAAATGCTTGGATGGTTGACAAAGTTTGGCAAATTGGTATGAGAATTGAAGGTAATGTCTTCACAAAAGATGCAATAATTCGAGCTCTTGAGCTTGTTTTGTTTGATGAGAAAGGGAACAAGTTGAAGGAACGAATTTTGTCCTATAGAGAACTTGTTTTGAAGGCTGTTGGGCCAAATGGGAGCTCCACTAAGAATTTGGGTGTTCTTGTTGATGTCATTACCAAGAAATAATCCCTGAGGATGCAGCTATATGGTCTACACAAAATAATCTCTGCCTTTTGCCTTGTATGTTTTATTCATTTGAATTTTGATTGGTCTGTTGCACTAAAAAATGTAACCACATTATATGAAATAATTTTTCCAACTGTTGAGATTTTGTGGTGAATTGAGGAATATCTGGGAAAATAAATGGAACGTGAAAAGATTTCCAAGCATATTGCATTATAAACTAGATTCTCCTTCTAATATGGAAAACATACCAACCTCCATCCCATGTTGTTAGATGTAGGACTCATTTGGTTTCATTAGAAGTCAACGATTTTTGTTCTTAAAAAGACCAAAAACAAACAAAAACATACTAAAACACATCACTCTTTTAATATTATTGCTAATATAAAAGAAAATGATATCACAGTTCACTCAATTTTTGGTAACGTGCACTTCTGGCAACTAAGTCATTTTTTATGTCATTTTTGCCCCCTTATGTTATATCTTTTGTGACAGTTACCCCATTTTTTTTTTTCACAATTCACAGTTACCCCCTTGTGTTTTGGGACTAAAATGTCCCTTGGATGGAAAACTTTAACACTAACGTTGTGTGACTTACACACGTGAAAAAATGAGAGTGGGCATAAACTAGTCAATGCAGTAATAATTTTATTTCCAAATCAACCCTCTTCATTCAAAACGCATCAGTCAACAAACAGGCGGATCAGAGTCGGCCACGAAATTCGAATGAATGAAAATCCCTTTAGATTTTGATTCGGTCAACTGAAGCCTAAGAGTTCACCGATGTAGCATATATCTCTGATCGCCCAATATTGTACCTAATAATTTAAAGATTAATTGGCAGTTCTCACGGGCTTTTTGCACAAGATTTGTATTAATTGTGTAGATTTAGGAGAACAACCCAATTGCAGAAGAGAAGTGCAAAAAGATGAATTTTAGAAGCACAAAGAGTCCAAGCGGAGCAAGGGTTCGAGAGCTGCCTTGCGGGTCAAGAAACCTGGAGAAAAGGGAAATAAATCCAAGAAGGAAATCCGTGTGGAACAAGGAAGCAGAAAAGGAAGGAGAATCCAAAAAGGAAGGAAGAAATTCGGAAATCCAAAGTGCACAAGATCTCCTTCCAAATCTGAAGTGTTGATTGATTAATCTCCTTATTTGATTAGGAGATAGTTTTTACTCCAAATTACTAGTTTGAGGGTATATTCTAACATAAATTGATTGTTTTTTATTATTTTGGTCACTATAACTTTCTAAAACGTAATATTTTACCCATTTTGTTTAGGGCAAATGACACCTAGATTACTCAACTTTTGGCGATATGGATTTTTGGCCACTATATTTTTTTATGCCTTTTGGACCATAATATATTTCTATCTACAGCCCCAATACAAATTTAAAGTTCAAACCAATGGGTTATTAATTGTGAAAACAATTAAAAATCAATCGGCTATAGTCTTACCCATCACTAAATACCTTCATTCACCAGTCCTTATTTCGGTAGCTAAAATAAGTAGACTTGTTTTTATTCATACCTGATACATCGGTTAAATACAATACATTTATCACTAAACTTGATAAGTGATATTTCAATAATTCGATAAGTGATACATTAGAAGATAAAATCGATACGCGTATTTTCATAACATTCACACGATACATTTTAGGCTAAACTCAATGTACCTATCGTTAGACGTGTTAGACACAAATGTTTGCCCTCACTAAGTCTAGATTACAATATTTCTTTCTTCTGCGTTAACAAATGTGAATCATGCATAATCATATTAATAAAAGTATAAAATGGGAAGAAATGAAAACAAAACTCTGATATTATTTGAACAAGAATTTCAAAAGGCCAAATGTACATAAAAATCAAATGTACATAATATTATGTTTGGTAATTATTCCACAATTTTCCCCACATGGATCCCTCGCTAGCAAGCTGCTCATGTATTAATATTGTGTTTGGTAATGACATCAACCAAAATACCAAAATTCTTAGTTGAGCTCCCATTTGTCCAACAACCTTCAAAACAAGTTCTTTAAACGGCAAAATTTGTTCTTTCAACTTCTTTCTTGAACATCAAACAAAACAAGCTCAAGAGCTCTAATTATCCCATCTTTGGTGAGGAAAACACCTTCAATTCTCACGCCAATTTGCCAAACCTTTTCAACCATCCAAGCATTTACCCAATTATCACCCAAACACGGCCTACCAATCGTCCGCACTCTGGCAGCAATGCTCTCAAAAATTGAATTCATACCAAAATGAGTAACAAAAACTCCAACCGATTCATGGCTCAAAACTTCCACCTGAGGAGCCCAGGTAACTATTTTCCCAATCCCTCGAGTCCTTTCCGAAAACCCATCTGGCAAAATGTGTTTGAAATTGTCCTTGAGTGACCAAATGAACGGAACTTTACTTTCTTCCAGGCCTTCGGCGACCGCTTTCAGCTCATGTGGGGGCAGCATCGCCATGGTCCCGAACGCGATGTAGGCCACGGGCCTTTTCTTCTGCTTGTCCAGCCATGGAATGCAGCAGTGTATGTCGGAAACATCGGATGATGGTGCCGGTGGCGGTGGGCATGTTAAGTTGTTGGATATATTATATAGTTAAGTGTAATTTGGGCCTCGTAGGTTATTTTGGGCCTTGTAAGTTTGGTATGTTAGCTGTATATAAACTCTTTATACAAGACGGTTTACTGTTAGTGGGCAACAACAACAGGAGTTGAAATTTGAGCTGGCCAATTGCAAATAGACTGCCACCATGTCTGTTGCTACATACTTTGGGAGATTAGAAAAAGTATGGGATGAACTCGACAAATACAATCCGGTGCCTGCTTGTATTTGTGGAATGAGTGAAGAGTTTCAGAAGAAAAATGATGAGGCGAAGTTTCATGATTTTTTGTTTGGCATCAATCAGGAGTGATTTGGGAACCTTCGTTCTCAACTTTTGGTGCAAAATCCACTACCCACCTTGGATTTGGCGTTTAAGGCAATGAATCAAGAGGAGTAACTGCAGACCCGGAACAGTTCTATCAAATCTGACCAGACGGATGTGATGACTTTTGCTGTGAAAGCCCCGCATAAAGGCACTTCTGAGTATAACTCGAGATTTCTTCCTAATGTCACTTGCACTTACTGTAGTAGGATTGGGCATGAGGAATCTACCTGCTTTGGGAAGAATTGATATCCGGAATGGTGGGGAAAACAACCTCAATTCTGTGGGAAGGCCAACCCTGATAGCGGAGCTGCCCTTGGGAAAGGAGGCGGATCGGCAGCAGGTGCAGCGGCGCCACCTCGAGCTGCTGAGGCGCGGGCAGTGGTCTGTCCGGCGACCAGTGGAGGTGTCGTGGTGGGCAGTGGTGATTCGGCGCCTGTTTCGGGTATTCTGAGTGTGAGTTCTGATAGCTGCTTTCTCTTTTAGGTAATAAGAGCACCGGTGATCAATTAAGTGGTGAGTTTCTATCCAGTTTATGGCTTATAGATACGGGTGCTTCAAATCATGTCACGGGTAACTTGTCTTTGTTGTCCAATTTACATGATATTCCTTCTTGCACTCTTGGACTTCCTGATGGTAGTAAGGTTGTTTCTGTGAAAAGTGAAATGGTCAGATTGTCTAGTCACTTGACCTTGAACAATGTTTATTATGTACCTCATTTATTGTGCAACCTTATTTCTGTTTCGCATCTAGCTGATGATACTGACTGTGTGGTGCACTGTGTTAAATCTGTCTGTGTTATTCAGGACCGACGTTCGAGGACACTGATTGGATTCGGTGAAAAGCGGGTGGGACTCTACTACTTCAGGGGTGGCTTTAGTGTTCAGGCAAATCGAGTTGTTGATTAGCAGGATCCGATTGTTTGGCATCAAAGATTGGGGCATCCCTCAGCTAAGATCATGAAGAACCTACCATTTGAGTTTATTTCTAGTGATGGTTTGAATAAGTCCTGTGATGTGTGTTGCCAGGTTAAATAGAGTCGTGAATTATTTTTATTGAGTGACAATAAAGCATGTTTTCCTTTTGAATTGATACATTGTGATTTGTGGGGTCCCTATCATACTTTATCTTCGTGTGGTGCTCGTTCCTTATCACTATAGTTGATGATTTGACTTGAGGAGTTTGGATTTACTTGATGCGTGATAAAACTGAGGTGTTTGAATTGTTTATCCATTTTTTAGCTTTAGTAGAACGTCAATTTAATGCTAAAGTTAAAACGGTGCAGAGTGATAATGGGACTGAATTCTTTTGCCTTAGGAATTTTTTGGCTGATCCGGGTATTATTTTTCAAACCTTTTGTGTGGACACCCCCTAATAGAATGGTAGAGTTGAACGAAAACATAGGCACATATTAGATGTAGCTCGGCCTTTAAAATTTCAAGCTAATATTCCTGTGCAGTTTTGGGGTGAATGTGTTTTAACTGCTCGCTATCTGATAAATCGGACTCCCTCGAAATTGTTGAATTATAAGTCCCCGTATGAATATCTGTTTGGTGTGAAACCTCTTCTGTCTGAGCTACGTGTTTTCAGCTCTTTGTGCTATACCCATAACTTGAAAGCCAAATTTGATAAGTTTGCTAGTAGAAGTCGTCAGTGTATCTTTGTGGGATATCCGTTTGGAAAAAAGGGGTGGAAGTTGTATGATTTTCACCAGTGGCAAAGATGGTGATTGTCAGGACCTTTCTAGCAGTTGCAGCAGCAAAGGATTGAGAAGTACACCAGATGGATGTTCACAATGCCTTTCTATATGGATATCTAACGGAGGAGGTGTACATGCGGGTTCCTCCTGGTTTCGGCAAAGGGAGACATGGCCAAGTGTGTAGGCTTCACAAATCGTTGTATGGGTTGAAGCAGGCCCCCAGATGTTAGTTTGCAAAGTTGACAGTAGCATTGCGGAGGTATGGGTTTGTTCAGTCTTACTCAAATTAGTCACTGTTTACTTTTTCGAAGCAGGGGATTAGGATGAATGTTTTGGTGTATGTGGATGATTTGATTATTTCGGAGAACAATTCCAAGGAACTTGCAGAGTTCAAGAAATATTTGAGTGCCTATTTTCACATGAAGGATCTAGGAAAGCTCAAATATTTTTTGGGCATAGAGGCGGCGAGGAGTGAAGATGGTATTTTCTTGTGTTAGCGGAAATACACACTGGACATTATATCTGAGACAGGACTGCTGGGAGCGAAGCCTGTGTTGTTTTTGATGGAGCAGAATTAGAAACTTGCAGCTTCAACGAGTCCGGACCTGGTCGATGGGGAGAAGTTTCACTAGGCTAGACTTGTGTTTTTCCGTGCACATTTTGTCTCAGTTTTTGCAAGCACCAAAGAAGGATCATTGGGCAGCAACCTTAAAAGTAGTACGTTACTTAAAGGGGAGCCCGGGACAGGGTGTTCTACTTCAGAGAGATTGTAATCTGAAGCTGACAGGGTGGTGTGATTCAGATTGGGCTGCTTGCCCCAACACATGGAGATCAGTTACTGGATGGATGGTATTTCTTGGTGCTTCACCTGTCTCTTGGAAGACCAAGAAACAGGCTACAGTTTCACTTTCCTCTGCAGAGGCAGAATATCGGGCTATGGCGAAAGTGACTTATGAGTTGAAGTGGCTTAAGGGACTGCTCCAAAGTCTTGGGATTTGCATGGAGGGGCCAATGCAGATATTTTGCGATAGTCAGTCAGCACTGTATTTGGCTCAGAATCCTGTTTTCATGAACGGTCGAAACATATTGAAGTGGATTGTCACTTCTTGAGGGATGCCATAGTGGAGGGGACCATTGCTACATCACACGTTCCCACGAATTCTCAGTTGGCAGACATCTTTACCAAACCGTTACGGCGACAGCAGTTTGAGTTTTTGCTAGCCAAGTTGGGCATACACAATTTTACGACTTTATCCCCTCTTCTAGCTAACTTCTTGCATTCCGGGGATGAATTTTACGACTTTATCCCCTCTTCTAGCTACCTCTGTTGGCATACATACAACAATGCATTTAATGTCACTTTTATTTTCGTCTCAATAATAGATTCAGTTTCTAAAGTCTACCAACTTATCTGAGTACCAAAGTACAATAGAGAATTAAGTAAGGAACAATCACAAAAACACCAACAAATCCTGTTGTTTGGAAAAAAAACTACAAAATATCCCGTAACAATTCATGCACAACGAAAAATTCCCTATTATTTAAAGTTCTAAGATCCATTTTATCACAGAGAATTTTTGTTATGGCGGAGCAGCAGATCCTCTGGATCGACACTATGTACCGTACCCTGTATCTACACTCATGAGGGGTAAAAATGTAGATACACAGGGGCGGTACATACTGCCGATTCAAATGTTTTTCACAATTAAGAAGATTTGTTACATAATATAATCAAACCTCGAGAAGTTTTTGTAACCGTCCCAATAAATAAATTTTCAGTTAGATTTTTCTTTTTGACTCTGAATTAATTATGGATCATATATAAAAAACAGAAAAAATAAAATAATAACTCAATACGTGACATAAAATAAAGTTTTGTTAGATAGGGGCTCATATTTACCATCAACTTGATCAAGTACTCTAACATTTTTCCTGATAAGTTTAGTATGGACATGGAGACACAAGGAATGTGCCGTCGGTATCCAAACCGGCACTGATCTGCACCTTTTAGGTGAATTAATTTAGCACTTGTTATGGCAGTTCTCATGGGATTTTGCCCAAGGTTTTAATGTTTATTGGCAGTTTTAGAGATCGGGCCTAAGAAGAAAAGAATGTGCAAAAAAGTAAAAGAATTGGAGTAGAAGAGTCAAGCTTGAAAAGCCCACACGATTTGTGGGCTAAATCAAGAAGGAAGCCCGCAAGAGAGGTTCGGCCGATTTGTAATAAAGCAAGAGAAATCGAAGTCCAAAGCAAAATAAGAAAGTGGATGCGTGGAAGATAAAATTTGATCCAATTGGGATCTCAATTAATTATCTAATCCAATTGGATTCCAATTGTGCTGCATCCGAAATCAACTTGGATTCCAATCCAAGTGGGCCGAATCCAATTGGAAATTAATCTACTCCAGTTGGATTACAATTTAATGAAATCCGTGGGTAGCCATGCGCATTGAATATGCTGAGAAGCTTAAAAGAGAAGCAATGAAGTTTTTGGCAATCACCAATCCAAGAAGGAATTAAAGAGAGAAGTTGGGAGTTAGCAAATTTGAAGAGACTCCATGTGCTTAATTAATTCTCTTTCCAAGTAGAAGAAGGTTTCCTTATTCCATTAGGAGATTAGTTAATTGCTGATTTGTATCCCTATATATATGGGATTATTTCTGCACTTTTAGAGACAAGTTTTGAGACTCAAGTTGTTAGATAGAAGTTTTCTAGACAAGTTTTATAGAGAATAGTTTCTTAGTTTACAAGTAATTCTCACGCAAGATACAGTATCGCGTTAGTATAGTTTTCTTCTGTTTTCTCTGTTCTGTTCAGTTTTGCTCTGTTTCAATCGCAAATTTGGATTTTCCCGATGGGCAGTCTACCGTTTGGCCAAACCGGCGGTTGTCAGATCGTTAATTCTTAAATTCCAGTACAGTATTCTCTTTTCTCTTTTAATGGCTTTTTTTATATTTATATGTTTTTCGTGTTTTATCATGAGTATCTAATTTATTAGTTCTGGTATTATGTAAGAAGCTATAATCCATGCATGTATGAAACCCAGGAATTAATCTAAGGTCTAATGAATTATGTTTCTAAATTGCCTGTATTTATATGTCTAATTACTAAGATTCTATTAAGCCTGATCAACTTAGTTTAATCTGGTAGAGTCAGTGAGTGGCACAACTACCGGCCGAGTAGTACATGATTAATTAGGTAATAATTTCTAATGCATCGTCAGTAGGAATTATTAGTTTCGGTTTCTTCTAGTTCTTAATGCTTCTATTTGTTAATTAATAAGGTTTGCGGGGACTCGCGGTCTGTTAGTTAACGTAGTTAGAGAATAATTCCTTTGCGGGGACTCACGGGGAATTATCGAGAATCTATGGGAGAATTGGGATTATTTGCGGTGACTCACGGTAATACTATAATTGAAACGACATAAGTAATTAGACAAGTTAAGAGGTTTATGATTGCATGCATGAGATCAAGGTAGATTTACATAATACCGAAATTTTCTCTCATTAATTGATATCTGTTGAAGTCTTTTATTTAATTATTAGTTTAATTATTATTTTGCTAAATTTAAGTGACAACTCTAAGGTCTCTTAAGAGACACAAAGGTGACTACTAGTCAACAGTTTAGTTTTATTTGCACTTTAATTGGAAATTGAATTAAATTGATGTCCCTGTGGATCGACCCTGTCTACTACTGTGCTATATTTTATTAGCATCTTAATTGCAGGTTTTAAGCAGTACTTTTACTGTATTTGGTAGACCCACGACAAGTCCTATGAAATTGGCGCCGTTGCCGGGGAAGGTTACAATTTTTATTCTTTTTCCTGTTTAATGTGCATTGGTGTTTCCTTGTGTTGTGTATGACCATATCTTCAGGTGCTGAATTACTTAGTGATCCAGAGATCGAGAAGACCTGCAAACGCTTAGTCAAGGAGACATTGTTAAGAAAACTCGCAAAAATAGAATTTGTCAGTCGACCGGTTGCCCAAACGGCCGATAGCTCCGAAATAGAGTTTTCACATCCTGACTCTGAATCAGATCGAATGGGTGATAGAGAACGTGTAGAGGGCCCAGAAGAAGAGCCCACGCTAAAAGATCTCTACAACCATGATACAGATGATAGAGCTTCAGCAGTAGTCACTCCAACATTGCCCAACGGATTTCCATTGAAGAGTGACTGGCTGAATGGCATCCCAAAGTTTCATGGGGGTGCTAGAGATGATCCACACAACTTTCTTGCTGAATATGTGAAGAATTGCAAGGTGGGGAGCTTACCCACATGTGTCACCCTCGACCAGCTAAAATTGGTGGCCTTCCCATATGTCCTTACAGGTCCAGCAAACAGGTGGTTTTCATCATTGCCACCAAATTCTATCACCACTTGGCAGCAGATGAAAAATTTGTTCCTGAAGAAATACTTTCCTCCAACAAAAACCAACTTGGTTATGAAGGAGATCAGCAGCATTCAACAAGATGTAGATGAGTCCCTCAATAGCTACTGGATGAGATTTAATGAATTGGGGGAGAGCTGCCCAAATCACAAGTATTCAGAGGCACAATTACTATAGTATTTCTACCATGGGATGTGCACCAATGATCGGAACACATGGATTCATCCAGCAATGGGGCCTTCCAGAATAATACAGTAGCCAAGGCCAGGAAGCTGATTGAAGACACCATCAAGTCAAGAAGCCAGTTCGGGGAACCCTCCCTTTTGGCTAAACGGCAGGCTGAAGTCCAGTTTATTGATGATTCTGGGGAGAAAAAATTAAATCAACTCACTGCTAATATGGAGAAATTGACTGCACTAGTGGCGAAACTTGCAACCTCGAACATCAGTAACAAGAATATCAGTAACAAAGAGGAGGTTGTGTGTGCATATTGTGGCAATCTGGGACACTTTGTGCAAAACTGCAATCTTGCGCAAGAAGAAACAATAGCTCAGGCTAATGCTTCGGGGAATTGGCACAATAATTCCAATGGAAATTGGCAGTGAAATGCACCCAGGAGGGATCCATACTCAAATACATACAATCCAGGATGGAAGGACAATCTGGCGTTTGGTTGGAAAAATCTAGAAGAAGGAGTTCAAGTTCCTTTTCCCTCAGAAGCAAATCAGCAGGGTCCTATTCAGATTATGGGAAATCCCAACCAACAAGCTTCAAATCCGAATATGGGAAGCACTAACCGGAGTACTGGGCCAATGTACAGGCCCCCGAATCAGAGGAGTTTTTTCAATCCGAATCAGAATAATCCAAGAGGAGGCAGACCAATGGAAAAAGCCATGGCAGAGCTATTTGCTCAGCAAAAGGAGCAGCGAACAGCCATAGACGGGATTGCCAGAGTATTATCTCAGTTATCTGCTTCCATGCAAGAATTAAGAGAGAACCAAGGCCATTTGCCCTCTCAAGTGCAGGTTCCGCGTATAGAAAATATAAGTGCAATAAATCTGAAAATAACAAAGGAACAGGAACCAGCTGTCCAAAAATTACCATATGCTGGGGACGATTTGCCCAAACCGACAATAGTCACTGAACCAGAACTGGAAAATTTAGTATCTAGACTGCAAAATCAAGGGACAACTTATACGCCACCCCAACAGATGTATTTTCAGAATTAGAATGCTAATCAACAAAAGAAGGGTGGTAAATCAATAAAGGATCTGATTGGCAAACTTGTTGGACAACAGAAAGAACAAAGGACCACTATTGATTGCTTAGCCAACATGATGTCACAGTTAGCCATTTCTCTAAAGGAGATAAAAGGTGACTACGGTAAACTGCTCGCTCAGGTCCAGGTTCTGCCCAGGGTACTGGAACCAGCTGTGCAAAAATCGCAGTCAGCAGGGGGCCGTTTGCCCAAACCGACGGGTGATCCAGAAGCTGAAAAATTAGAGCAACCTGAACTTGAGGAGCCAATCATTATCAGATCTAAATCTGAACCTGAGAAGAGCCCTGCCCAAGTTACAGTGAGCAAGGATGTGTATAAACCTATGCCACCATTCCCAAATAGCTTACGGCCCAAGGAAAGGAAAATAACAGAGGACCCGATTGACTACGGAGGTTTTCGAAAAGATGGAGGTCAACCTTCCATTCCTAAAGGCAATTAAACTTCCCCCATTTGGGAAGTTTCTGAAGGAATTCATGGTAGGGAAGCCAAGAGGGGAGAGCAAGGTAGTGTTAGGAGAGAATGTCTCGGTAGTAATTCAGAAAAAGCTCCCTCCCAAATGCAAGGATCCAGGTATGTTCTCTTTACCATGCATCATTGGAAATAAGAAAATAAAGCATGCTATGTGTGACCTTGGTGCCGACATTAATGTTATGCTTTTGTCAATTTATGAGACTTTATCTGGTGTTTAGTTGGTGGATACAAAGTTAATAATACAACTAGCATATAGATCATGTGTGCACCCTGAAGGTGTACTTGAGAATGTTTTGGTGTGTGTGAATTCCTTTGTTTATCCTACTGACTTTTATGTTATTAAGATGTATAATGATTCTACCAAAAAATCTGCGGGTGTATTGTTGGGTCCCCCATTTTTGAAAACTTCTAAGGCAGTGATTGATGTTTATAATGGTTCTATCCATTTGGATCATTGTGGTCAAAAGTATACTTGTAGTATCGATAATACCATGAACAATCCAGAAGTAGTTATGAATGTGAATTGTGTTGAGTTGAATAACCCTCTTGTCCAAGAATCTCTTGAGACCAATTTTTTGCAGGACAAAGAGGAGAAGGTTCTCCCTTATGGATTGATTGATTTCAAGAGCCAAAATAGGAGTGAAGGAAAGGTCCCAACACTTGACTTGGTAGAACCTCTAGATTATCACAAGGATCATCATTCTACAAAACGGTGTGTCAAAGCCAATGTGCAAAAAAGAAGCAATGCAAAGACATGGCTTAGTACACCCACAAAAGTTGATAAAGTGAAGCTACTAGGCAAGGGGTTTGTTTGACCAAATGGAGCAGTGCAAGAGCAAGGCATGCAATATTTCAAAGATTCTGGCTAGATCCGAACAGTGGAACAAAATTCACTGTGGAGCTTTCCTAATCATTAACAAGAGCTGAAGTTGTGTCTAGCCAAGACGTTAAAGAAAAGCGCTACTATGATGCAACCTAGTTTATTGTAATAGTTTAGTAAAATAGTTTTAAAAATTTTAAAAAAAGAGTGAAAAAAAAAGTTATTTAGTTGTTTTTTATTTATTTTATTAGTCTTTTCACAATTTAATTATTTTTATACAGGGACTGGAGGAGTGAATTTTGAAGCCAGAAGGGCGCATTATAAGTTTTGGGGGCCAAATTTCAATATTCAGGAAGTCCAGGGGCCGGAGGTGCAATTTTTCTGCACCTACAGCATTGATTCCAAATTTGGGGAGCCAAATTACAAGGTTTCATAAATTTTAGGGATTGGAGCTGCAATTATTAGGTGCAAGGGCCATAAGTTACAAATTAGGGGGCTGAATTATGAAGTCCTAAAACTGCAAGGACCCCATTGCAAATTTGAGAACCCACCACCTAATTTTGGGGATTTTTATGCCCTAACCTCCTATTTAGCCACCAACCCAATTACCCACCCAATTACTCGACCCAGCTCCCCAATTAACCTAATTCTCCCACGAAATTCATCCTTCCTCTTCTTCCTTTTGTTTTTTGTTCTATCCGCCGCCCAAAGAACCCACCACCTTCCCTTCTGTCCACCTCAGGTAAGTTTTTCTATTTTTGTTTGTCTTGTCGGCTATTTTGAGTTTTAGTTTTTTCTATGTTTGTTTTTCTTTGTCTGTGTTTAGCCCTGCATTTTTGTTCTTTTCCTCGCGCTTGAGGACAAGCTTTCTTTAAGTGTGGGGATGTTTGCAGGGCCGATTAATGTTTTTTTGAATTGTTGTGTCATTGAGTATCCCCTGTGTTTCATTATGTTTGCTTGGGGACAAGCAATTGTCTAAGTGTGGGGATGTAGGGACATTTGTCCTAAAATTTTTGTTTTTGTCCTGTTTATGAGTCAAGTTGTTGCTGCCTTTAATATGATTTGGATCTGAAATATGCATCATAGATGAAGTGTGACATGAAGTATGCATGATGTAGCTTTGAAAATTTAATCTGAGAAGTCCTGAATTAGTTAAATCTTGAAATATGCATGTTTTCCCTTTTCTTAAGCCATTGTACTGAGCCTAAATGCTGAATTGTTCGGGGATAATCATTTGCTTGCCTGTCAGACTGTCAAGATGGTATGAATAGTATATGGCAGGATGATGGGGAATCTTCTTAGGATTAACCACTTTTGGCTTGCTTTCTTAACCTACCTTGTTATATCCCTAGAAGTCAAGTTGAAGCCTTGTATACAAATGTTTTTTTTAGTCAGTAAATAAACTAAGGCCAATTTTTGTGATAAATCCTTTCTACCCCCCAGTGTGTTGAGTTGCTGAATTATGATGAAGTCAAGTGGTGCAATGTTTAAACAAAATGATTTGGCAATGTATATGTGTGCTCAATGTTAAAAAGCTCATGGAAAGCAGAGAAAAAGAAAGAATGAAAATAAAGCAGAGAAAAAAAGATAAATAAAAAGTTGTGAAATTCTGCAAAGTGCTAAAATTGTGATATATGATGAGCTGGGTAGAAATTTAATGTGCTGAATTTGTGAGCCATGGTCCGTGCAAAGTGCAAAAATGCTGAATGAAACAGGTGCCATTTTGCCCAAACCGAAGGGGGCTGTGAAGAATTCTGAAGAAAGGTACAGTAGCTGAAGTTTAATTTTTGAGAACACACTGGGTTTGAATTTTTTTCAGGTGACCTAGAACCCTTAGGATCTGTCCAAAAGTTCTAACCCAAGCCTCACGTTGTGTCCCTTGATTAGAAGGTTGTTTCTTAACTACTGTGTATCTATTCCTTCTATACTGTGGCGATGGTCGACTATCAAGCATGTATGATTCTGGCTAGATTAGGATTTACTTTTATCCTGATTTTTCTGAAAACTGTGAGAATGTGTGCATTACTGACCATAGAGTGCTATTTTGGGAATTATTGCATGTTTTTAGATTTAGCCAATGGAAGGACTATTTTTGTGAAGTAAATAGAACACATGCATATGAATTGAAGTGCTGATTTTGTGGTCTGAGTAAGTTCCATAAAAGAGAAAAGGCAGATTTGTGAGTTTATTTTGAGTCAAAGTGATAGTAGTTGTTTTTATTCGAGTCAGTCCAAAGAGTCTTGTGTGTTTTGTTCTGTTTTGTGTCTATGTTTTTTCTGTGTGAATCAATTGAGAAAGAAAGTAGGAGTACATTGCTGAATTAATGGGTATGCTCTATTTCTTCACTTCACGCTTGAGGGCAAGCGTCATTCAAGTGTGGGGATATTTGATCTGCACTTTTTAGGTGAATTAATTTAGCACTTGTTATGGCAGTTCTCACAGGCTTTTACCCAAGGTTTTAATGTTTATTTGCAGTTTTAGAGATCGGGTCTAAGACGAAAAGAATGTGCAAAAAAGTGAAAGAATTGGAGTAGAAAAGTCAAGCCTGAAAAGGCCACACGATTTGTGGGCTAAATCAAGAAAGAAGCCCACAAGAGAGGTTCGGCCGATTTGCAATAAAGCAAGAGAAATCGAAGTCCAAAGCAAAATTAGAAAGTGGATGCTTGGAAGACAAAATTTGATCCAATTGGGATTTGAATTAATTATACAATCCAATTGGATTCCAATTGTGCTGCATCCAATCCAAGTGGGCCGAATCCAATTGGAAATTAATCTACTCCAGTAGATTGCAATTTAATGAAATTCGTGGGCAGCCATGCACATGGAATATGCTGCGAAGCTTAAAAGAGAAGCAATGAAGTTTTGGGCAATTACCAATCCAAGAAGGAATTAAAGAGAGAAGTTGGGAGTTAGCAAATTTGAAGAGACTCCATGTGCTTAATTAATTCTCTTTCCAAGTAGAAGAAGGTTTCCTTATTCCATTAGGAGATTAGTTAATTGCTGATTTGTATCCCTATATATATGGGATTATTTTTGCACTTTTAGATACAAGTTTTGAGACTCAAGTTGTTAGATAGAAGTTTTCTAGACAAGTTTTATAGAGAATAGTTTCTTAGTTTATAAGTAATTCTCACGCAAGATACAGTATCGCGATAGTATAGTTTTCCTCTGTTTTGCTCTGTTTCAATCGCAACTTTGGATTTTCCCAATGAGCAGTCTACCGTTTGGCTAAATCGGCGGTTGTCAGATCGTGAATTCTTAAATTCCAGTACAGTATTCTCTTTTCTCTTTTAATGTCTTCTTTTATATTTATGTGTTTTTCATGTTTTATCATGAGTAGCTAATTTATTAGTTCTGGTATTATGTAAGAAGCCATAATCCATGCATGTATGAAACCCAGGAATTAATCTAAGGTCTAATGAATTATGTTTCTAAATTGCCTGTATTTATATGTCTAATTACTAAGATTCTATAAAGCCTGATCAACTTAGTTTAATTTGGTAGAGTCAGTGAGTGGCACAACTAGCGGCCGAGTAGTACAGAATTAATTAGGTAATAATTTCTAATGCATCGTCAGTATGAATTATTAGTTTTGGGTTCTTCTAGTTCTTAATGCTTCTATTTGTTAATTAATAAGGTTTGCGGGAACTCACGGTCTGTTAGTTAACGTAGTTAGAGAATAATCTTTTGCGGGGACTCGCGGGGGATTATCGAGAATCTATTGGAGAATTGAGATTATTTACGGGAACTCGTGGTAATACTATAATTGAAACGACATAAGTAATTAGACAAGTTAAGAGGTTTATGATTGCATGTATTAGATTAAGGTGGATTTACATAATACCGGAATATTCTCTCATTAATTGATATCTATTTAAGTCTTTTATTTAATTAATAGTTTAATTATTATTTTGCTAAATTTAAGTGACAACTCTATGGTCTCTTAAGAGACACAAAGGTGACTACTAGTCAACAGTTTAGTTTTATTTGCACTTTAATTGGAAATTGAATTAAATTGTCGTCCCTGTGGATCGACCATGTCTACTACTGTGCTATATTTTATTAGCATATTAATTGCAGGTTTTAAGCAGTACTTTTACTGTATTTGGTAGACCCACGACAAGTCCTATCAGGCACCCAAGAAGCACTGTATTCCTCCGCCATCTCACGGGGGAACCGCAGGAGTACATCCGCCACCACGTAGCTGACCTTCCACCCTACATCTTTTTCAGCCGCCTCCACAGCTTTTCTCTTGTTCCGGGGCACCATTTCCAGAAAGAAATTAACCTCCACCTCCAGCTAGCGATCAACAGAAACATGGCCCTCCGGCATGCCACCCGGGACATCATAAACCCGTAGATTATCAACACCATAATCTGTGGAAAGGGAAGCGTTGAATTTGGATGTATTATAAAATGAGAAAGCAACATTTGGGGCAGCTTTGGCTAGCCTTGCTACAAGCCCCAAGAGAAGACCAAGATGGCATGTAAATGGGAATGCAAATACTGCAACGTGTTGCCTTTGATGATTTGAGCTAATACTTTTAGCCATTTTTTTTCCCTCTTTATTGGGACTTCAAGATTCAAGAGTACTCTTTATGTATATATGTTGGAATTTTGGAAGGCAAAACCGTTGAAATATTTATTGTAATTAGATGAGATGCGTATTGAATTAATTATGTTGTGCCCTTAATGAAGGCAATGAATAAAACTAATTAATTGATGAAGGGTCAAATGACATTAATACTAATAGTTTTGAAAATAAATAAGAAGAGGATTAAAATTGAAACTTTTTATATTGAAATTTT
Organism: Leptodermis oblonga; assembly: GCA_016801395.1. Classification (NCBI taxonomy): domain Eukaryota; kingdom Viridiplantae; phylum Streptophyta; class Magnoliopsida; order Gentianales; family Rubiaceae; genus Leptodermis; species Leptodermis oblonga. The sequence continues at coordinate 44,228,467 of CM028750.1, read as the reverse complement.
ATAAATAACACTTATTTTTTTTTATAAAAAAGTATCATTTTTATTTGTTCCGCCATACAAGGTCCATTTCGTAGTATGGACAGTTCGAAAAGTGCAAATATAATTATTAAAAATACAGGGTGGATTTCGTAATTTTACCCAAATCTCATGTTCTTTATCATGTCTATTGAATTGCTTGTGTAACCGTCATCGCATTTTAATACTTACGTAACTGTCACTAAGTAACGCTAGTTCTATAAAACAAATGAATTCTCAAAACTCACTGAATTCTCAAATTTATTATGAGGATTCTCTGTTCCTCCATAGCTCAGATCACTCTGGTCTTGTTCTTGTGACTGAGCCTCTCACAGAAATTACATAGCTTGGAGCAGATCAATGATCATAGCTCTAGAGGCAAGAGACAAGTTGTGTTTTGTCACTGGTGAAGTTCTTGAACCTGCTATGGATTCTTCATCTTATAAGAAGTGGAAAAAGGTGAATTCCACAGTCATCTCATGGATCTTGAACTCTTTGTCCAAAGAAATTTCACACGGATTCCTGTTTGCTAAGGATGCTAAGACACCGTGGGAGGAGCTCTTTGAAAGGTATGGAGCTTGCAATGGCCCCTTGCTGTATCAACTCAAGAGAGACATGAGCTCTCTTACTCAAGGAAAAACTTCTGTTGCTAACTATTATAACAGACTCAAAAGACTTTGGAATGAGATTGCATGTCTGAGGCCAATGCATCAATGCAAGTGCTGTAACTGTGGCTTCACCTTAGACCATCTGCTTGGGGATAGTTTAATGCAGTTCCTTATGGGACTCAATGAGGAGTATGATGCCATCCGCAATCAGATTTTGCTCATGGATCCTTTTCTAACTGCTGGAAAGGCATATGCCATGGTAATTCAAGTAGAAACTTAAAGAGATGTTCACAGTGTGTATCAAGAGCTTGCTGATAGCAGTGCATTACATGCAAGCTTAGGGAATGAATCTACACCTACAGCAGGAAAAATATTATAAAGGAGGAAGGAGGATAGTGGCAAGAAACTCAACATGAAGTGTGATTTCTGTCATATGGATGGTCATCTCAAGGAGAATTGCTTTAAGATCAAAGGTTACCCGGACTGGTGGAAAGGAAAGAAGGATCTTGTATACAAAGGCAAAGGAAAGGCTCAAGTCAATTTGGCTAGCTCACATACTGATACTCCTTTAGAATCAAACACTGAGGGTGGGAATTTACAAAATATGGTAGCCAACCTTGTTCAGATGGAGATTAGCAAGATGCTGAAAGGAAAATATATGGCTACTTTTAGTACTGGTGATTTGGTGAACTACTCTTACCTCAATGACTTTGCAGGTAGCATTCTAAATTCCTCCTCTAAATATGTCTGTTTATTGTCATGTGATACTTGGATAGTTGACAGTGGAGCAACAAATCATATGTGCAGTAATTCTGTTGTCCTCCACAAACCTATTCTAGTCAAACATTTAACTCCCGTTTCTCTTCCTGATAAATCCATCAAACTGGTCAAATGCATAGGCACAGTTAAATTAAGCCAAAATCTGACTCTGCTGTTTACATGTTCCTGCATTCCAATTCAATCTTATTTCTATAAATAAGATGTCTAATATGCATTTTGACTTTTATTCTACTTTCTATGTAATCCAGGACCTAGTGAGTAAACAGTTCTAGGAGTTGCAATGGAGTTCAAGGGACTATATCTGCTTCATTCTGAGTTTTTTCAAACTGATGTAATTCAAAAATACTCTCAAGTGTATAAACAAATTCTAGACACTTGTATTCCTCATAAGAGTCCTTTTGTTTGTAACTCCATTGCTTCATTAATCATTACTACAAAAATGACTTTCTATGGTGGTGCTTTAACGGCAGAAATACCAAAACCGCCATTTAAAAAAAAGTACGGACTTTCTATGGCAGTTTTCTATAAAACCACCATAGAAAGCTGTTAGAAATAAAACCGCCATAGAAAGGACTTTCTACGGCAGTTTTCAAAAACCGTTTAAACTGTCGTAGAAAGTTCCCTGCTTTCTACGGCAGTTTTATATAGAACCGCCTTAGAAAGTCCCTTTCTACGGCGGTTCTATATAAAACCGCCGTAGAAAGTCCCCTAGAAAGTCCCTGCCGTAGAAAGTCCCCTACTTTCTACGGCGGTTTTATATAGAACCTCCGTAGAAAGGGACTTTCCACGGCAGTTTCCAAAAACTGACGTAGAAAGTATGTTTCTATGGCTGTTTTATAGAAACCGCCGTATAATTAATAAATATGATGAATTTTACTATAAAAATTGATAAATAGAAAATTACATATTTATTATTAAATTTAAAAACATTTTGGAGTTAATTTACAAAAACTAGAAATTAATAGGAATAGAGGAACGGGCGGGAATTCAAAATAACGGGCTTTCTACAGCGGTTGTTATTAAAACCGCCGTAGAAAGTTACTTTCTAAGGCGGTTTCTTGATAACCACCATAGAAAGTTACTTTCTATGGCGGTTTTAATTATAACTTTCTACGGTGGTAGAAAGTTACTTTCTATGGCGGTTTTAATTATAACTTTCTACGGTGGTTAAAAACCGCCATAAAAAGTAATTTTGTTTTTTGAATTTTAAGGGTTTCCCTTTGTTTCCATCTCTAGCCAGCCGCGACTTCCCCATGTTTCCATCTCCAGCAACCTGAAGCGTTCTCTCGTTGCCGGCGCCCATCCTCTCTCCGTTGGTTTTTTCTCTTGTTTTCCCCCAAAGCCGTTTGTTTCGGCGGCGTTCATAACAAGATCCGCCGTCACCCAACTCCGGAGATGGTTTCTTAATCGGCCATCACCCACCACTTGGAGTTAATCCCCCATTATAATTTCACCACAATCGTTCCTTGTTATGGGCTTCAAATCATAAAAAAGGTAATGTCGAATAGTTTCAACTTTATTTAAGCTTTACAAATTTTATTGTTACTTGATTATTGTGATTGGTCTAGGGTTTATTATTAGTGTTAAATTCGGGTTTGGTGAGATGATGAATGATTAAATTTGGGTTTGATTAGTGTTAAATCGGTGGTTATTGTATTGTTCTTGATGTTAATGATTAAATTAATTAGAATTTGATGGATGCACGCAAAAATTTTGTAAAGTTTGGTGGTTGTTTGGTTTATTAGCATGGAAGTTTTTGATATATATATTTTTTGAATAAAGTTGATATATATATATATATCAAAAACTTTCTACGGATGTTCTTGCTGTTTTTGATATATAATTTCGAATTTAGAGATAAAAAAAATGAATATTAAATTTTTTTTATAAAAAATTTGGTACTTTCTATGACGGTTTTGAAGATAACCGCCGTAGAAAGTCTGAACTTTCTACAGCGGTTCAGTTAGGAACCACCGTAGAAAGTCCAACCTTTCTATAGCGGTTCCCAACCACCGTAGAAAGTCCGTAACCTTTCTACGGCTGCCGAATAGATGGCGGTTCAAAATGGACGAAAACCGCTGTTAAATGTGCTAAATAATCGCCATTAAAGCCCCTTTCTGTAGTAGTGAATAAAGATGTGATTCCTTTATCTTTGCCTGTATGGCATAAACGTTTAGGTTATACTTCTGTGAATGTGATGAAAAACTTACCTATTGTTCCTTTGTCCTCTAAAATAAATGAGATATCTTAGTTTGCCCCATGGCTAAACAAACTCGATCCTCTTTTCCATCCAAGATTGACAGAACCAAGTCACCCTTTCAACTTATTCATGTTGACATATGGGGGCCCTATATAATTCCTACATTATATGGTGCTAGATTTTTTCTAACCACTGTAGAATACTACACCAGATGTACCTAGACATACCTCTTAAAATCCAAAACTCAAACATGTACAACCTTAAACAGATTTCTTGCCCTGATCCAAAACCAATTCCAAACCTCAGTTAAGAACATCAAAACAGACAATGGTTCTGAATTCTTGAACTCAGCTTGTTTTGATCTTTTCCTCAATAAGGGAATTATTCACCAGAAATCATGTCCATCACCCCAGCAAAATGGAGTTGTGGAAAGAAAACACCAATACTTACTCCAAATTGCCAGAGCCATCATGTTTCAATCATCCTTACCTAAACACTTTTGGGGGGAATCCATACTCACTGCTACCTACTTAATAAATAAATTACCTAGCCCTGTACTTGACTGGAAGACACCATATGAGCTTCTTTTCCAAAAGGCACCTTCATTCCATCATCTGAAATTTTTTGGTTGCTTGTGCTTCATCACAAACACTTCTCCTCGTAAAGATAAGTTTGCTACAAGAGCTTATCCTGCTATTTTTATAGGGTATCCACCTGATCATAACGCATACAAAATGTATGACCTTCATCACAAAAGAATCACTGTCTCTAGAGATATCATTTTTTAAGAACACATTTTTCCTTACAAGTCTCAGAAATTAAGTGATTTATCCATTTTTGTTCCTGTTCCTCCCTCTACTACATCTTTGCCAGTTGCAGTTTCATATTCAGACATTCCTATGACAAATGGTTATATATCACAGCCTCACTACAGTGATTCTGACAATCATATACCACCACATCAGTCATCTGAGCCTTCACCTCATACTTCTCCATCACTGACTTCTGAGTCTAGGACTTCACCGAATGTTAGCACTTCTTCAACCTTTCCTTCACATTCTCAATCTCCTCCTCACCTGCATTCCTTTGTCCCTTCTCCTCCTGTGCTTAGACACAATTCCAGAACCATTTCAAAACCCTCTTGGTTACATGACTTTGTAACTAATTCAGTCCACCATCCTACCTCTTTCTCTACTGCATATATGTCTTTTCTTGCTAACATGTCAAATTTTCAGAAGCCACAGTCTTAAAAATAGGTATGTTTAGACATTGAATGACAGAAAGCTATGCAGTTTGAACTGGATGCCTTGGAGGCTAACCACACATGGACTTTGGTGTCTTTGCCTCCTGGTAAGAGAGCCATTGGATGCAGGTGGGTATTCAAGGTTAAATGCAAATCTGATGGGACAGTTGAAAGGTATAAAGCTAGACTTGTAGCCAAAGGATACAATCAAATCGAGGGAGTTGATTACCATGGAAGTTTTTATCTTGTGGCAAAAAATGTCACTTTCAAAATTCTTTTAAGTATTGCAGCATCTAATTCGTAGCATTTGCATCAATTAGATGTTAATAATGCCTTTCTACATGGTTTTCTAGATGAGGATGTATATATGAAGATTCCTGAGGGATTTTCAAAAGGGAAACCAGGACAGGTGTGCAAGCTTCACAAATCACTTTATGGTTTAAAACAGGCTTCAAGGCAGTGGAACCAGGAGTTCACCCAAACCTTGATTTCCTATGGTTTTCTGCAATCCAAACATGATCATTGTTTGTTGGTCTTCAAGAATTCTTTGGTTTTTATGGCTCTGCTGGTCTATGTTGATGATGTTCTTCTTGTAGGGAATTCAGATTCAGCAATCTCTCATGTCAAGAAGTATCTTCATGATCAGTTCACAATAAAGGATCTTGGCCTTGCTGATGGTCTAACTCTTAACCAAAGAAAATATGCACTTGATATTGTGCATGATCTTGGGCTAGATGCAGCCAAATCTGCTGTCACCCCTTTAGCCTCAGGGTGTTCCTTTGATGCAGATGATGATTCTCCTATTCTCCTTGATCCATGTCCTTATAGGAGACTCATTGGTCGTCTCCTTTATCTCAGCTTCACCCGTCCTGACCTGACTTATGCTGTTCAACAGCTTAGTTTGTGCAAGCTCCACGCGACTGTCATTGGCAGCATGCTTTACATGTGGTTCGATACTTGAAGGGTTGTCCATCGCATGGTTTATTTTATCCTACTTCTAACTCCCTCCACCTTCAAGCTTATGCAGATACTGACTGGGGATCATGCAAGATCACTAGACGTTCAGTTACTGGCTTCTGTATTTTCCTAGGATCTTCCCTCATTTCCTGGAAAACCAAGAAGCAAAATACAGTTTCCCACTCATCTGCAGAAGTTGAATATCGTAGCCTTGCTAGCACTGTCTGTGAGCTCAAATGGGTCTTCTACATATTGTCAGATTTTCACCTTCTGGTAGCATTGCCTATTCCCCTTTGGTGCGACAATCAGGCTTCTATTCATATCACTGAAAACCCGGTATTTCATCAACGAACCAAGCACCTATACATTGACTGTCATCTTGTGCGTGATCATTATAAAGATGGCTTCATCTCACTTAATCATGTTAGTTCTAAGAATCAACTTGCTGATATATTTACTAAAGCACTCCCTGCAGTTATTTTTCCTTTCATATTGCTTAAGTTGAGATTCTTTGCTCCCCAAAGCTTCTCACCTTGAGGGGGGGAATGTTGAACTTATATGCAAATCAGCTATGCATAAGGTTAAGGCAGCTCAGCTCAGCTTAGCTCAAAGGCAGCTTAGAGTTCAGAAGCAGCATTCAAACTTTGCCACTTTATGATCAGATCAGATCATAATTACCACACTTGCTGACGTGTACAAGCTAATTAGTTGAAGTGATGATGTGGAGCGGGTTCTGCTAGAGTGTATAGTCCAGAAGCTTCCATTTCTTATTTTCTAGCTTGTCTTTTGTACAGATTAGATGACAGACTAGTTAGCTTAATTTTATCTCAAGGAAGCTTTGATTACAAGCTACTGTGATCTGTATATAAGCATCATTGATGCTTCTGATTTAATTAATTAAGAAAAACTTTTCCAAAAATTTCTCATTTTCTATCTGTTTATTGCTTGTGTTTCTGCTCATTTGTTCAAGTTTCAGATTCTCATAGATGCACATGATAGTCCTTGCCATTTATGGATTTCTTGTTTGGCTGTTTAAGGAGGCCCTGATAAAGAGCAAAAAGAAAAGATTTCAGAAAGAGAAAAAAAGGACTAGTTGGAGGAAAATCAGGGTATGAAAATGAACAATCTGGATGCCATGTTTAATTGTTGTCTTAAAAGAGTATTTTTCTATGGAAAATGTAGATTTTTGAGTCAAAGGTTTAATTTGTACTTTTTAAAATTTGAGGGTTTACTTTTATTTTTACTACAAATCTTGGGGTTGTTTTTGTATTTCGCCCTTCTATCTTTGATGATCTAGATCTATCTAGGCTGGTTTTTAAAAAATAATAATAATAATCACCACTTGAGTTAACTTGCATAACCAAACCAATTAATCAAATTCCAGTTCGGTTCCGGTTGAAAAAAATTTTTAAGGTGTGATGTGCGTTATTTTATTTGCTTACATGGGAAAGAGATTAATTACAAAGGTTAGAACAGAGAATTGAATTTTGGGAAGAGAATGAATAAGTCTTGGATCTCAACAAAACAAAACCAGGATTCCTATGATGAAGGAACACCTAACAAAAGAGTAAAACAAATAAGCCCTACAATCTAGGAAACAAACTACTAATGGCCAGTTCCGGTCATGGTGCTGAGTAATGTTAACTCGGTACAATGCATAATTTGGTTCCATATCGCCATACTACTCCAATGTATGGCCAGTGTTGTGTGTGCATCAAACCCATGTTAACATGGCCAGTCCAAATGACCTCTTCAACTAGCCTATGTCCTAGATAATCATGCGGAAGCTGGATCTGTGTTCCGATTGATACTTAAGCCCTAGGGTATTACATATTCCTTCAATCTTATTGAAAGAGTTATATTTATAATTAATACTAAAAACAATGGGACAAAGAAAATATAATATTCATTGGCCGATTAATACTCACCACGTTATTGTTGATGTAGTGATTAATCCTCTCACATCTTGACATGTTGGTGATTTTTTAAATTGATGAGTAAAAGTAATTATTTATTTATCTATTCAACTAACGCTAACTCATTAAAACAAACTATTAACATGTCAAGAATTAATGGATTAATAACCCATACATTAATGACATAATAGTTATTACCCGGCTAAGATTTACATGAACATATGGGGTGTCCAATATTATCTTGTTCACTCACTAAGATCTACCTCTTTAATTGAGCTGTAATTTTATTTTATTTTATTTTTGTAATTTGTGTTGTCTCTTCTATTGTTTACTTTGGAAGAATATTCATTTGCGCATAAAGACACGGGCTAGAATCAAATGGCTATTTGCAAAAGGTGTTCTAGATTCTTTGCTTTGTTTATTTTGAGACCAAAATGAATATTAAGTATAGGCTTGTAGTCAAGGAGGAACTACAATTTTGTGGCCCCTTTGGACCATAATATGTTTCTATCTAGAGCCCCAACACAAATTAAAGTTCAAATCAATGGCCCATAATTATAAAAAATATATATAAAAAAATGGGTAGAGGTGCATTTTTGCCACTAACGTTAGTGGCATTTTTGGACCTAAAAAACATTAGTGACAAAGTTGGACCGTTTTGAAAATGTCGGTGGCATTTTTGGACCTAAGAAATCATTAGTGGCAAAGTTAAACATTGAGATGGACGTTAGTGGCAAAAATGCATCTTTGCCCATAAAAAAATCAATGGCCTATTATCTTACCATCACTAATACTTTCATTGCTTTTCTCACCTGTCATTGTCATTAAGGAGGAGTACTCATGTTCGACTGCCAACAGACTTAGGTAGATATTTCAAGACCTAAATTTAATACGTGTTTCGATTTATAAGCGATACACATTACCACAGAAAGGATCATTGGAAGTGCCCATTTAAAGGCGGATTTCCAAAACCCCGCCTCCAATACGTAGCAGATGGAGTATTGGAGGAGGGTTTTCCCAAACCCACCTTCAATACTCTATATTATAGGAGGCGGGTGGAGTATTAGAGGCGAGTTTCCCAAACCCAAAACCGCCTCTGATACTCCAGCCACAATATTAGAAGCGGGTTTCCCAAACTTTTATAATAAGCAAAGAAATGAGGAAAGTTACAAAAAAAATTAAAAATTTGTCGAGGTTCGAGCAACTTTTATAGAAAACAAATCTGATGGATACTTAAAGATAAAATTAGTAGATAATAAAAACCCACAAGTTTTAAAAGGAAATATATAAATATATACTTTTAATTTTTATTTTAAATACATGAGTATATGTAGCATGGTGGTAATTACTGTAGTGTGCAAGAGTCAAGTGCTTCTGCAAGCGCGGGTTCGATTTCTACTGCAGCCATAAATTGAAGCAAGGAAAATTATATTTTGCACTGTTGGCGGGTGTGTCGCCTCCTTTGTTCCACTGCCATTGGAGGCGGGTGCCCGTATTGGAGGTGTGAGCCGGGTCGCAAAACCCGTCTCCAATGGGGTATTTTGTAGTAGTGACTGGTAAAAGCAATACATTTGAGTCTAAACTTCATAAGCGATATTTTAGTATCTAACTCATAACTGTGATATATCAAACTCGAAAATGGAAACATCTATTTACATAACATTCACACAATACTTTTGAGACTAAACTCGACACATACTGTCGCATCATTAGACTCATCAGATACACATTTTTTTCGTCACTAAATTTACTATTACGATATCACATTTGTGAATTAATCAATTGTGAATCACGCATAATATTATTAATAAAAATATAAAATGACAAAGAAATGGAGTAACTCCTGCCCATTAATAACAATTTACTGATATTGATAACCAGTGGCGTAGCCGGAAAAAATGTGAGGGGCTGATACTTGAAATAAATTCCAACAAAAATAAATAAAAATATTAATTAACATATAAATATATATTTAACATATAAATATATATTTAGACCCCTCCAACCCCACCTTACCTACGCCCCTACTGATAACTGAATGCAACACCCAATATCAACTCCTTATATTCACATAATTATAGTGTCACCCGCTTTATTATCTTCATGGGCGTTAAGCCTATTGGGCCAAACCCATACCGAATGCCGAATCTGATACACCAACAAGCCCCCAATCATTTGTGTTTGTTTTTCCAGTTGACACAATGCTTTTATCAATCCTCCTACATCCATTTAAAAGAAAACAACAACAATGTAGCAAAAGTTAGAAGTATATGAATTTGTTTTTTTTAAATGTACCAAACGGATCTCTTTTATTTCAACTTCAATGAGTTTTGGCATTTTTTAATCCGTTTCCAGAGCAATCTCCTCCAGCTGTAGTGAGCTTTTGACAATTTTCCAAGATCCACTCCTAATATAAAGAGATGCCCTTGGCCGATGACTCCAAGTCGTTCCCCAACCAAGCTTAAGAATTTGAACTTAATATCGAAATAGATGACTTAATATTCTAAGTACTTTTGAAAGAAACAAACCTTACAAATTTTGTTGCATTTGTTGTCTCCGTCAACATCACCTTTATCACATTCCTTTAACATGGCTTATGAGTTTTCACTCATCAACACGGTTTATAAGCCCAACATTAATCCAACAATTGATTATCTGGATTCAGCCTTTCTACCATTACATCCTTTAGATTATGTTATTTTCAACAAATTTCTGTAAAAGTGAAGAAAATTTGATTACTAGAATATTAAGTTGTGAAATCCCAATTATCAATAGCAACCTAAGATGAACCTAAGAAGGGGAGGGGGTGAATTAGGTTCTTGACACTTTTAAAAATATTTTCTACAATGAAGAACAACTTTGAAAAACCATTTTCAAAGCAAGTGTAAAAACTAAGTTTACAAATTAAGTGAGGTGTGTGATTAGTGTTTTACAAATCATAAAAGCAATTGAACAAACAAAGCAAGAACACACCAAATTTATAGTGGTTCGGATTCCCCTTGAATCCTAATCCACTCTACAAGTTCTACAACTTGTTTCCCTATCTATGAAACACTTAAGGGAGTGTTCCAATCCCTACCAAAACACTTAAAGGAGTGTTCCAATCCTTACAAGTGCCTAATGGCTAACAATGAATCTTTTGCCCCCGCTCCTTCCTCAAGGACTTAGGGTCTTACTCAAGACTTCATTGCCTAGCTACTAGGACTTTTGCTCAATCAACCTCTTGATCAAGACTTTCTCCCCTTTGTCTAATTTAACTCTAAACTAGGACTTTACAATTGCCCTAACTCAACCCCTTGAGTTGGGTCTCTCCTTTCTACTTGCTCCCCCTTTCTTCTTGCCTAACTCCTTCCTCAAGAGTTTGACTTTACCTCACATACAATGTGCCTACAACACTACACAAGTGTCTAGGACTTTCTCTAAGTGTTTACAAGGATGAAATACTCCAGAAATGGAGTTTACAATTCGGCACAACAACAGGGCACAAGTGCCTCTTGACAATCCTACCTTGACAAGCTAATTTGACATATGAATGATTGAAATGAAGCTTGAAAGTGTTGTTAAAGTGTAGGAGATGTTGTGGAGGAGCCAACCTTAAGTGCTCTTGAAGTGGGGGTATTTATAGGAGAAGAGAGCTCTTGAATTGAATGAAAAACGGACAAGAAAATTCAAACCCGAAGCCTCCGCGATGGTCACCGCGACATCGCAGGAATCGTGGCTTTTGTCGCGGGAATCCTGGCTGCTGCGCGGCGCGCGGCTCCCAGCGCGTGCTGTGTGCGGCTCGATGCCTGCGTGCGGCGCCGCTGTCGCGGGTCTCGATCGCAGGTCCGGTCGCGCGGCACTGTCCCCTTGTTGGCCACTGATTTGACACCTTTTTCATTTGCTTGCCGTTTCTTCGTTATAGCTCCGATTTCTTCGCCGTTTTTTGCGTTAGTTCACCCGTGAACTCTTCTCTTCATTTTATGACCTGAAAACACCGTGGGTCCCACCTTGGGACGTGCTCGGTCGTATTTTTCTTCTTTCATCATTTGCTTGCCGTTTCTTCATTTTAGCTCATTTTTCATTGTCGTTTTTTGCGTCGGTTCTTCCGTAAACATTTCCCTACATTTTCTCACTTAGAAGAACCATTAAATTAATTCTCATATTTGTTAACTCATCAATCAAAATAAGGATTAAGACCAACCGGGTCTAACAAGTTGTCCTCACAGACGACGCTAGTTGATGAAACACGATTTTGTCGGCAACAATGGATTCACTCTCCTTATGGATATCGGATGACCTCCTGGATGCCGGAATGATCCTTCTAAATACCGAAATGACCCTAACGGTGTTATTACCATGTATCACTCTGACACTTAAGTTAGTAGAAGTAAGAGTTTATAAACTTTTTAATTGGAGTTTATTTATATGAGGAAGAAACTCCCGTTTATTCGGAGAGACAAGCTTTTTGACTACGAAAGAATAGAAAATTCCCATCATGGAAGATAAAAAGAAATTAAATAGAAAATTATAGAAAAAAAAACTATTTGCCCCACCTCCCATGGAGAGAGATGGGAAAAGAAGATGGAGGCTATGGTTTAAAGCAAGAGAGAAAGAGAGAGGGAGTAGGACAAAGACGCGAAAACCTTCCATGCTTAAGGTGTTGTCATAAGTTGACTCTTCTAAGGGTTTGTTCTTTATGTTAGATTTGAAACAATGTTTGAAACTTGGTTTTAGAAAAATAATTTTATAATTATTTTTCATTATTTTCAATACAACTTTTTACTATTTACCTATACTTTTTTACATTTTCAATACACTTTTTACATTATAAAATTATTTTTTCAAAATCAGGTTTCAAACCTAGCCTAAAGATGGAGTACTAATTTCGGAAAAAGAAAATAAGATAAGAGATAGAATCAGAACTTTTTGTATTAAAATTTATAAAATAACATTTATTTGAGAATGAATTTTTTTTAGAGTCAACGACACTTATTAAAAAACACAGATAATAATCATAACATAGTTTAGTTGAGAGTATTTCAATAATAGGAATTACATTTACCCCATGAATGATGTTTGTGTAAGATTAATTATGAAATGAACCCCATTATTTTGTAAAATTATAAAACATCTCTTTGATCGTAAAATTTCGCAAAAAACTCCCCAAGATGTAATTAGCATTCACACGTATAGTCCAGTGTACAATCAAAATAAGCACATATGGTTAGGGCTGAGAACAAACACGAACATTAATGAACAAGCTCGAGCTAGGCTAGATAAAAATGTTCACGAACATGATTTTAGGCTGATAATAAAAGAACACGAACAATGTGTTGAAAGCTCGTTAATGTTTGTGAACATGCTCGATTAAAATATTAACTATATAATATAAATAAAATAAGTATATACAATATTAAAATTTTAAATAATACAAATAAATGAATCTTTATATGTACATATTTATATATACATAGATATCAATATATGAGTTTAAATTTAATTTTGATTTTTATGTAAGTTGATATAGTATATTAAATTAACTAAACATTGCAATTTTCTTTTAGTTAATGTGAGATAGAATTCACACGAATGTTCACGAATAAGCTCGGCTCGGCTCGATTAATAAATAAACGAACAAGATTTTAGGCTCAATAAATAAATGAACATGTCAAAGTTTGACTTGGCTCAGCTTTTTATCACCCCTATATATGGTTTTCATTTTACAACTCATATTAGACACGAACCTGTGAACTTAGAGGCGCAATGATAAAAGAGGTTTCAAATAAAATTTTGTATCATGTAAAAATTATTTAATTAGTCAACGACATTATCAAACTTTAAAAGTATGTTTTTAATAGTTTTAATTTAACTTTTAATAATTCTCCTCTACTGATGCGGCAGTGATTAACATAGTTAAAAATATTCTATAAGCAGATGGAATATTTTGATAACAAACATGTGGGAATAAAAATATACACACTTTCTGTTCTTTTTGTGATTCAATTGGAAATTTTGTTTGTGGGAAGGAATATTTTTTTGGAGGGAAATTTTTTTGGAGATTTGTGTAAAAAAGAGAAGAAAAATGTAATGATTATGTGAGTGGAGATTTAAAAGGAATTTTAAGACTCTGTTTGTTTTAGTCCTTATTTAGGAAAAACAAAACTTTTTTGAGAAAAAAACTCTATAACCAAACACTCTCTTTTTTTTTACTCAACTCAAAATTTAAAATTTAAATTTCCCTTTAAACTATACTCACATTTTTTTTTAATAATAACATAATCATTATCTATTTTCTACACAATTTCCTATAAAACAATTCCTTCCAAAAAAATTTCCTCCCCAAAAAAGAAATTTCGTATTTGAGTTACAAACCAAACAGAGCCTAAAATTTGAATTTGAAATTTTGTAAAAATAATGTTATTTTTTTATGGTGAATTTGTGGAGAAAAAAGTAATGATTTTTCAAAAATAAAATGGAAAAGAAGAGAGCCTAGTACTCTATAATTTTGGACCATTAAATTTTTGTTGGGCCATGGGCAATTACGCATGTCACCCACCTCCCAGGCTGGGTTTGCCAACTCTTTGTCAAGTTTCCAACTCTTTCCCACCTAATTGCATGCATGTTTTAAATTTGAGATCTTCATGTCATATTAAAAATTATCATCAGAATTTAATATCTATTTGAAACTATTTAGGTCGTTTTTGTGTTTACAGATCCACTCATCACATGTTGAGTTCGTACAACAGCAGAGCTAGACCCTCAAGGTTAAATGAAAAAGGAAAAAAAAAACTTTTAAAAAAATGTCATATTACATTAACGTTTTTAGTGAAAAACAAAAATGTAAAAATAACTACAATTGAATATTGTTAGGTGAATTTTTAAACTCATATTATTTTTACCAAACTTAAAATTTATTAAAAATATGTGTATAAATTCTATCAATAAACACACTTTTACAGGTTGAACCTATTTTTTAAAATTTTTGGTGGGGCAAAATTAATTATTTTATCTACTCCCTCTCTTCTCTAAAGAGTGTCCCTTTAGAGATTTGCACACAAATTAAGAAAGTAAAAAAAATTATTCTCCTACTTTTATTTATATGATCTTGTTTAACTACAAACTTGATGGGAATGTGTATTTGTATGTACATTTGGAAAGAGAATGTAATTAATAGATAAATTAAATTAGGAGTAAAATAGAGATTGTATTAACTTTTTGCGTTGAAGTTTGTAAAGGGACACTCTTTAAAGAGCAAAACAAATTGTTTAAGGGAATACTCTTTAGAGAACAAAGGGAGTATTTTTTTAAAAATTTTATATAACAATTGGGGTATTTTGAAAAAATTGAAGTGAGACACCAAGCAACTATGTAGCTCCGACTTTTTTTGGGAGCGGGTGTCATAATTTTTTTCAGATAATTGAAGGAATTTAAAGGGTTAAAATAAAATTTTAATTCCATCCCACCACTATTCCCTAAATGGATTTTTTTCCCCAATATTCATTTTGGCCACATATAAATACGAAAATACTATAAAAAAAAGTAAAATTCCCAAACTATAGAAAATGAATTGGGGAGATTCGTTTTCATCTGGAAACGAATCTTTACAGAAATTTTTTTAAAAAAAATATTTTGAAGAAACAAAATCAGTGGATCGTTTCTTAATAAAATTAATTTTATTTTAAAAATATACTAAAAATAACACTGAATTCGTTTTCTCCTGAAAACGAATTCACTGAATTTGTATTTCAGAATAATCTTAAGATTAAATGAAATAATTACATCGCAATTTGCCAAATTTCTACATTCAAACATGTAATCTTATTTTGTAAACATAAGTTCTTGTTTTATATAATTCATTTTAAATTACTTATTCCCTATGCATGTTCATTTAAACTAAAAATATTTAAAAACGGAAACATCAATTCCGTATAATGTAATAGCTTTTTGGGAGAATCGAATTTATTAGTTTCGTTTTTTAACGGAATTAATTATTTTTAAAACATAAATACATGACTAAGTTTTCGAAGATAAATGAATACCCCAAATTCTTTCATACGGTGATTTTATATAGTTCCAAAAAAGCCATAACTCACTTCTTCTAAAATTTTATTAAATTACAAATTAAATTTTCAGTTATATTACGTTTTGCCTATTTTTCATAAAAACTGAAATTAATTACGGAAGTTCGTTTCGAATCATCGTAATTCATTACGACATTTTATAATATTTATTTTTAAAAATATATAGGAGAAAACGAATTCAGTGTTATTTTTAGTATATTTTTAAAATAAAAAGAATTTTTAGAAATGATTCCTTGATTTCGTTTCTTCAAAATATTTTTTAAAAAAATAAAAAAACGAATTCATTACTTAAGAACTGAATTCGTTTCTTTAAAGATTTTTTTTCATTTTCATTTTTTTATAAATATTTTGAAGAAAAAGAATTGGGGAGATTCATTTTCAGATGAAAACGAGTCTCCCCAATTTGCTTTCTATATTTTGGGAATTTTACTTTTTTTGAGTATTTTCGTATTTATATGTGGCCAAAATGAATATTGAATAAAAACGAGTCTCCCCAAATTGCTTTCTATATTTTGGGAATTTTACTTTTTGTTTAAAGTATTTTCGTATTTATATGTGGCCAAAATGAATATTGAGGGAAATAAATCCTCCCTAAATTGTTCTAAAAAGAAATTAAGACACCCTTCTCCAAAAAAAAATTTTGGACTCTTCTCCCGACCTAATGCAAATGTACGGCTGGGCCCATATTAATTGCTACATTCAATATCTGACCAAACTTCTTTGGGCAGGTCATTGATGCTCCTTTGTCATTCCATGTATGTCCCTCCCATTCAAATCACGAGTGCGCAGCATTTGATTTGGACATACTTTACAAATTAAGGTTGAGGAAGGCCTGGCGTTCTAATCGGGCTCAACATCATCTATTACATTTCCAATTACACATCATAAATATTATTTTTTATTTTAATTTTTTCACCAATGATATTTATTAGTATTATAATAAATTTTTTGACTAAGAGTTCACTCATTTTGGTGTGGGGTATATTTATATTAATTTATTGAGATTAAAATTTTTTTAAAAATACCCTAAAATTATATTAAAATACAAGATTAATATAAAAAATAAAATAAATATATTAAAATTAGGTAGATTGCCAATGAATATTATTGGTAAAAAAATTAAAATAAGAAATAATATTTACGATGAGTTATTAAGATGTATAACATGGAGTATAACAAAGGATCCTGAGTCGTCTAATCCTAGATATGCCTCCTGTAGGGGTGAGCAAAATAGTCTAAAAACCGTCCGAACCGTTGATCCGATCCGAATCCGATCCAAAATTTTGGATCTGATTCGAATAGGATTTTTTTTTCCGGAATGTTCGGTTTCAGATTTTTTTTTCGAATAATCCGAAACCGATTCGAAACAAAAATTCACAAAAAAAAAAAGCTAAAATGAATTTTATTTTTTTTTTAAAAGGGAACCGATTTCGGATAAAAAACCGCGGATTTCGGATAAAACCGATCCGAAACAGCGCCACCGGATTAAAATCCGAAACTTCGGATTCAGATCGGTTTGTAGCAGATTCGGATCGGTTTTCCTTTTGCTCACCCCTAACCTCCTGCATAATATATGATCGAAACATTCATAGGAAGGGGAAAAAAAAAAAAAGTTGTAATAGGAGTAACACCTTGGTGTGCCCCAATGTAAAAAATGAAAACAAAAGGAAAAAAGTTGAGGTATTTAAATACTGATTATTTGTTGACACGGCCGAACAATAACCTTTAGACAAATGACAACTGTTATGAGGCACTCTTTTGAATTATCAAAAGACGGTGTCAAATCAACTGTATATTGGAAATGTAAAGAATAAGAACTCTCATTGCAAAAATATACAAAATATTATACCAGAAATCTAATACTTTGGACACTCAATTTGCAATGGAAGAAAGATATAGACTGCTCTCAGCAATTTTAAATTGTAAAGAACAAATAAAAGAATGCTGCTGGTCGAAAAACAAAGAAATAGGTTATAAGTTTGACAGAATTTTACTTCTTTTATAGTTCCCCAGTCAAGATGTTGCCGGACTTGTATTTTGAAAAGGAAAATTTCATACACTGGAACACTTACGGTATGGAAAAAAAAAATTACAGTATATAGATCTACAGATATTAAAGGGTTTGGTGGGTTAGTGGTGCCCTCAGTGCCCCACCCTAAATACGTCTCTGGCGGGGAGCATATTAATTGTTACAACTTACATTCAATATCTGACCAAACTTCCCCCTTCTTTGGGCAGGTCATTGATGCTCATTAATCATTCCGGGTATGTCCCGCCCATTCAAATCACGAGTGGGCAGCATTTGATTTGGACCTACTTTAGAAATTAGGAAAATTTTTCATTTATCTTCATCTATCCTCTCTTATGTGACAGTACATATATAATACACATTAACAATTAAAGAAACAATTTCTATAATAAATTTTATATTTTGTTATTTAATACTCCATCTGTTCCACTCAAAGAGTTCACTTTAAAATGTGTACAATTTATTATAAGCTGTGAGATACAACACATAAAATAAGTAATTTATCATCATATTTTCTACTTATATCCTTATTTACAAGTAAGGGCTAATTGTAAATCATACATTGTTATATTAGTAAGGGTATGTAATTTAAATAAATTCAAAATGAACTCTTTAAATGGGACAAGATTTTTTTTGAAAGTGGACTCTTTGAGTGTGACGGAATATTTTTCTCCTTTCCATACTCTCTCTTTCCTTTTCGTCTCCCTCTCTTCCATAATCCATTAATTCTTCACACGAAATTGATGATCATCGTGTGAAGAACTTAAGCTTTAAATTTTTTTAAAAAACTTTCTTATATTTCATTTTAAAGAAATTTTAGTGTTCCACTTGACTTTTGCCTCTTTACCTTCTATTTATCTGTATTCAAGTACATTACTTTTCTTTTTGAATTATACTAAATTCTCTTTTTTAGTCCTTTATATTTCAAAAAATTCATTTACAAATCTAATGAACCAAGAAATTTATTTTTAAATATAAAATACTAAATAAATCTTGTGACTAAGGCACACTTATTTGTATATAGGATATAGTAGTTATTTTAATATTTTAAGTTAATTTTTTTTTCATTAATATTCATTTTTAAAAATAAATTTTATGACTAAAAATTCACTTCTTTGTGTGTAGTGTATAGTTATTTTAATTCATGTAACCAGTAATTGCATGCATAAACCGATTTTACATGATACTAATGGTTAAAATATCTTTTTGATACATGCACCATAGTTATATGAGTTTAATAAGCTATATCAGGATTCATCAGACATCCAATCA
This sequence comes from Leptodermis oblonga, assembly GCA_016801395.1. Classification (NCBI taxonomy): domain Eukaryota; kingdom Viridiplantae; phylum Streptophyta; class Magnoliopsida; order Gentianales; family Rubiaceae; genus Leptodermis; species Leptodermis oblonga. The sequence continues at coordinate 44,209,384 of CM028750.1, read as the reverse complement.
CATGCTACCACATATTTTTTTTAGGGCAAACACCTCAAAACCCCCCTGTGATTTGCGAAAGTTACACATCACCCCCCCTGTACAAAAAAAAAAAGCTACTCATCACCTCCCCGTGCTTTTCTGAAATCCGTAAAGTAACCGAAATTACTCCAACTAACGACTCATGGTAAATTGACTAATTTACCCTCACATTAACTCTCAAATTACCCAAATCGTTTTCTTCGGTTTCTGAAGAAAACAATTTCTCGGGAATCGTTTTCTTCAAACTTTTTTTCATTTCGGTTTCCTGGAAATCGTTTTCTTCAGACTTTCTTTTCATTTTGGTTTCTGAAGAAAATAATTTTCTGGAACTCGTTTTCTTCAGACTTTTTTTTTTCCATTTCGGTTTATGAAGAAAACGATTTCCAAGAAATCGTTTTCTTCATCTTTAATCACATTCCTTTCACAATCGTCTTCACCATCGAACGAAGATGAGGAACCGAAGACGATTAGGTTTCATATCGTGAAACGCAGCAAGTGGGTTTCATATCATGAAACCCATTGATGGGTGGAGTTTCATATCGACAAACCCAACAATGAGTTTCATACCCATTGCTGGGTTTCTTTCCTCCTGCACCATTTCTTTCACTTCTTTGTGTAGAAGAAGAAGAATAATAAGAAGAGGAACTGAAGAAGAAGAAGAACAGAAGAAGAAGAAGAAAGAAGAAGAAGAAGAAGAAGAAGAAGAAGATCGCAGAAGAAGAACTGAAGAAGTGAATGATTTTTCAAAAATCAAAATGGGGAAGAAAAAAAAAGTCTGAAGAAAATGATTTCCTTCAGAAACCAAAATGAAAAAGAAAAAGTCTGAAGAAAACAATTTCCTGGAAATCGTTTTCTTCAGAAACCAAAGATGATGGTGATAGGGGTATTCTGAATTAGTTGGAGTAATTTCCATTACTTTACGGATTTTGGAAAAGCACGGGGGGTGATGAGTAGCTTTTTTTTGTACGGGGGGGGAGTGATGTGTAGCTTTCGCAAATCACAGGGGGGTTTTGAGGTGTTTGCCCCTTTTTTCTTATAAATTTTGATATATTCTAATTATTGTATACTTATCCTGTGAAATCACTTTTTACCTTACTATAATTATTGAATTTATCATAGAATTTTAGTCACGGATCTAAAATAAATCACTTGGAATAGTTAAATAATTTTACCATTAATATTCATTTTTAACAAAATAAATCTCGTGACTAGGGGTTTACTTATTTGTATATAAGGTATAGTTATTTTAAAATTTTTAAATAATTTTTTTTCATTGTTATTCATTTTTAACTAATTAAAACGTATGACTAAGGGTTCACTTATTTGTGTATATGGTATAGTTATTTTAATTTTTTAAGATAATTGTTTTTCATTGATATTCATTTTTAACAAATTAAATATTGTGAATAAGGGTTCACTTATTTATAAATAGGGTATAGTTATTTTAACTTTTTTAGATAAATTTTTTTTCATTCATATACATTTTTTAACAAATTAAATCTTATGACTAAGGGTTCACTTAGTTGTGTATAGGGTATATTTTTTTTAAAAATTTATTAATAAATAAATTTATAATAAAATACAAGATTAAAGAATATTCCATATAACTATATTTACGTTAGTAAATGTAAAATTTACTTTTAATACGATAAGTATACCATTTAATTAGAATATATTAGTTTAGAAAAAATTAGGTGACAACCTCTGATTAGATGTTTGATGAGTCTGAAATAGCTTATTTCATGATGATCCTGATAAATATTACTCCCGAGTTATATATGTAAGATGAATATAAAATTAATTATAAATATTATTTATTTTAGGAATATGATATGAACTATAAATTAGTGAACCAAAACAAAATGAAGAAAAGAGTTTTTTTTTTTACATTTGTATTTTTTTCCGGTTATGTTGCTGGTCAAATGAAGAGATGTACGTAATGGAGATACAAATGAAGAGGTTATTCAGATTAGTTAGTAATTATGAATGGAGAGAGAAGATAGGAAGATGAGATTATAAAGGAAGAAAAACATTTAATGAATTATTAAATTAATTTTATTTTATGTGTAAGTGTAACTTATGTGGCATATGACATGGAAGCCACATAGGAGATGGTCATTGACCCTGAGAGTAAGTGTAGCACTCTCCTAGAAATTAAGGTTAAGGAAGGCCTGGCGTTTTAATCGTAGATATGTCACTTGCATAATATGTGATCGATACACACATAGGAAGGAAAAAAAAAGTTGTAATAGGAGTGACACACTGGTGTGCCCCAATGTAAAAAAAAGGAGAGAAAAGAAAACAAGTTGAGGTATTTAAGTACTGATTATTTGTTGACACGGCCAAATAATAACTTTTAGAGAAATGACAACTGTCACGAGATACTTTTTTGAATTATCAAAAGACGGTGACATGTGATTTGATGTGTAAAAAGACGTTGTGTGTAGCAAGCAATGCACCATCACGTTTGTTTTCGTCAAATTTTGTCTGTAAATTAATCTCAATCAGCATGTGCAATTATGCAATGCCTTTAAAGGGATGAGAAGAACTAGACCCATCCGAAGAGAATTATAGTTAGCACAATAAGCACATACACAATCAAATAAATTAAGGTTAAAATAGATGGTTTTTTTTTTTTTTTTTTTTTTTTTACTTTTGTGAAACCAGTTAAAATAGAAGCTAATTACAAAAAAAATTACGAAGAAAAGTATAGGGAAAAGACTAGTGGTCCTCTGCGGCATTAGATCGAGTTACGGCCCAAATTAATTTTGGGTGAAATTGATTTTAATAGTATGTCATATAAATGCAAAAAGATGCCAAAAGTCATTAAAAAAAAATTTTGTATTGAAAATAAAAAAAATAAAATAAAATTATGAAATGAAAGACAAGAGTTAACCTCCCAAATCTCAACATTAAATTCATTAAATCGTATTCAGTTTATAATGTCGCGTTGTATTAAACATTATTTGTGTGAACCCATTTAATTAATTAACTTGGAAAAGATCAACACTAACCTTTTTATATTCATGTTGCGTTGTCTTTAGAAATGATTTGTGTTAACTTGTTTAGCTCGCAAACCTTTTAAATTTTAATATTAACCAATTTATATCATGTTAAGTTAATTTATATCGGGAGGAGGGTTAGGGTGGGGAATAATGAAATTGTCTTGTAACCTTGAGATCATGGGTTTAAACATTAAGGATGCAAGATTTAAAAAAAAATGGAAAAAAAGTTAATTTGTATCATGTAAAAATTACCAACCTAACTAACTAAACTTTTCATTACCTTTAATCGAGAGTCCAAAAGCGTGAGCTACTGGAAAAAATTCATGAGGTGGTTATGAATATTGAATATAGTGGGCTGCCAATATATCTTTAATCGGGCATAAAAACACCACAAATTCGACATGTTAAAAATTACCTATCAACTCATTTATTATTTAAACTGCCAATTTGACTGAAAATTTCTAATACAACATATAATTGACAGCATGAAAGTGACCTAATTACGACTCGAATTGTGATCGATCCCTCCGATTAGGAATTAATTTTTAGAGTTGGTAAAGTTATTGGCTGCATGGTTGCCACGTCGAATAGCCATTTATGAAGGATAGCTGCGTTTGCGAACGTCACAGAAATGGTTTCGCCACAACTTGGTTCCCCGTAATAAGTCCGGATCCTTAGTCCATTTTTTTTTTGTCTTGTTCTGTTTACTAAGAACAAAGTTACGTTATTTTGACATTCATTCATACTCACTTGTTCAAATATGAATAACTGACAAATTAACATTACTTTAATTTACTCTCAATGAACAAGATATGGCAGAAGAAAAATGAACAGAGAATCTGGTCCACTACCAACCAACCAGCCAACTAGTAACTACCAAGTATACCAACAGAATTTAAATCACTACTTGTGAGTATCTAAAGGTATATTGAATCTGTTCTGAAACCAAAATTTCACTTTTATATATTTTATTATTGTCAATACAACTTTTGGCATTTATATGATATATGTTAGGAATCAATTTACCCAAAAATTGACTTACAAATGTAAGTTTGTTTATTCTATCATGTGTTCATGGTGCAAATCACAAATCCCATTGAAACAGATCTTGTCTTTTTCATCTCTCTAAAGGCATTGTATAATTGTGTGTATTTAAGACTTAATGAAATTAAAATGAAAGTGCGTTGTTTGCTACACATACGTCTCCTTATAATTCAAGAGAGACCCAGTTGGACCATTTATCTAAGGTTCATTATATCAAAATTTGAATGGCAATCATGATTTGAATGGCCAGGACTTGGAAGCAGTGACGTTTCTTGGGGTCCGAAACCCCTCTAACTCCGACCTCACCCCAGATATATATAGACTACACCACTACTTGGAAGGATTAATAATGAGCATCAATGAAGTTGGGTTGGATTTGTGGTCTACAATATGGCTTCGAAACTACTCAAGTCAATTTCTAGCGAATTATTACTAATATGGAGTATATTAATTTACTCAAGTCGTGCCAAGTACAACACACAAAACTATATAATTAAACAGTAACTCTTTTCAAATCAACTTTTAAACACATCATTTGATCTTTTCAGTTAAATGTATCATTATATGTGTGCACTTAGAGAATAGTATTCATAATACCAACTTTTGCTCTCCCAATCATTTTTAAACAATTAAAAAAACTTACTACCTTGTTGTTTGAACCTATTGTAAGAATAGAGGCGATAATAAACCTTTTAACGGCTTATATTCAGAACCGTGTCCTGAAATCTCCATTTTTGTTGTTCCTATTTTAAACATTAAAAGTTTTCTTAGTGATCACTTATGTTAATTTCTTTCTTGTTGTTCATATTTGCGTTTTCTAATCTCCTAACCCCGAATCCCCAACCACCATAATAAATGCTGTTATGGCCTTTATACTTTTCTATTTATATATATACATATATATGTGAGTAATCTTGATGATTCAATCAGCTTCATCATCCAAGTGCGAAGAAAAAGAAAAATAATGGCTAAAAATATTAGCTCAAATCATCAAACCCAGCACGTTGCTGTTATTACATTTCCATTTGCATGCCATCCAGGTCTTTTATGGGGGCTTGCACTAAAGCTAGCCAAATCTGCCCCAAATGTCACTTTCTCGTTTCTTAACACATCCAAATCAAATTCTTCCCTTCCCTCAAATTATGATATTGATGATAATCTCAGGGTTTACAATGTCCCTGATGGTCTGCCGGATGATTTCGTGGCCGGCAGTCCCGGGGAGGGAGATTTGTTTCTGGAAGCAGCGCCGCGGAACTTGAGAGAAACTGTGGAGGTGGCTGAAAAAGATATAGGGCGGAAGGTCAGCTGCGTGGTGGCGGATGCATATCTGTGGTTTACGGCCGAGATGGCGGAGGAATACGGCGTTCCTTGGGTGCCGGTTTGGATACCTGCTGCCCATTCCTTGTGTGCCCATGTCCACACTGATCTTATCCGGCAAACTCTTGGAATACTTGATCAAGTTGATGGTAAATTAGCTTTAACCTTTAACCTTACCTGTTTATCAGTACTACAGAATTTGGTTTCAACACCAGTTTTTTAAGGCCTTTAACACCTGTTTTTTGAGTTTTTGAACAGTTATGATAGTTCTAGATGTTTAAATTCAATAACAGGTGTTAAAAATTAGTCAGAAACAATATCTGTTTTGAAACAGGTGTTAAAAGTAGTAATAAAACCTGTTCTTGACCAAGTGTTAATAGTATAATTCAAATCTATTTTTTGATTATTTTTAACATGTATGATAGCTAAAAGGTGTTAAAACTATGAAGAAAACACCTATTTTGGAATAGATGTTGAAAATACAATTTAAACCACTTTAAATACCAACAGGTTTAAAAGTGCTAATTTTTAATTTTAATTAAAATTATATTATTTTTAAAATTATTTCCTACCGAAACCAATATATATATATATATAATAACATACAAAAACAACAAATACATAAACACACACCAAAAAATAGCCAAAAACATCCAAATATTATATACCAACAACTGTATATTTATCCAATGCAAAAGGTATTCAATACATTAATTACATCAAAAATGACTAAATTAACCTAGAGAATGTTAAGACGTAGCTCATAGAGCATAATCATCCTAGCTTTTCTGTCCTTGCGAAGGCATAGCGAAAAGGTCGCCCGCAAATTGTAGTCTTTCTCCATTGCATTTTTCTATCTGCACCATCTTTTCTATCATTGCGACTAGTCTGTGGTACTATTTGAGTTAGCCAACCCAATTTAAATGGAGATTAGACAAAACAAAACAAAAAAGAATATCAGTCTATAAAACAGAATACAATACAAAAAGCAGTCCAGAAAAATAAACTTACAACTTTCTGAAAAGATTTAGAGTGCAAGAACAGTCCAGAAAACAAAATACATCACAGAAAACCAGTCCAAAAAATTACAGTGCAAAAACTAGTCCACAAAATGAAATACATTCCAGAAGATCAGTCCTGAAAAAAACTGCAGTCCAAAAATTAGTCCAGAAAATAAATGCAGCACAAAACTGATTTTTTCCATTGGAAGAAATCTGATAAAACTTGTTAAGAAAAAGATGCATAAGAATAAGCATTCAACTTCTCATTCATTACACCGCAAAAACAGAATGACGACTACAGAGTGCTTAATAGCATAATCCTTTTTCCATTATCCGAGAGCGTACTGAGCGACCAGAGTAATTCCGACTAGAGCTACCAGGTAATATAGTGTGGGAAAAATTAGTCCAGAAAAAAAAAAATACAGCACAAATACCCGTCTACGAAACGGGGACAGAGAGGGGAGCAGCGGCCAATTATTCCCAAGATCGGGTCAGGAAGAAGAATGTCCAGTAGTGAGAGCTTTAAGCATCATTGAATCCTGTAATTCAATTTTCAATCAAATAGAAGCCAACAACAAACCACTGAGAGAATGAAATTGGAAAAAAGAAAACGAAAAGGAGGAAGGATGGTGAAGCGACAGCCAGTGAGTAGAGGCAGAGGCAATGGGGATCGGTTGACGGGTCCTCGTGGTGGTTTTGCAGCCGCCGCAAGCCTAATGCCAGTAGATCTTGTAGGGCGACGACTGAGCCATAGTTTTTTGCTTGGAGTCCCAAAGCAGTAGGAGAGTCAGCAACGGATTAATATAGCTGCGCCAGTAGTGATGGTAGGCGTTTGGATGGGATGACGGCGGTCAGCGGGGGATGGAAAGTGGACTGCGGCAGCGGCAGATTTTAAGAAAATCATAACTGCGCCTAAGAGAGAAGGGGGCTGGTGTGTGGTAGTAGGAATTGGGGGAAAACGTGGGGGGTTTTTTTTGTTTTTGTTTAAACTCCAAAATTAAACTTATATTCCCATAAAAGAGAAAGATTGATTTTGCCGTGACAGGTAGGGAAAAAAGGAAAGAAAAAGAAAAGAAAGAGCAAATCCTATTACTACTAAAACAGGTCTTGAAAAAAGAATAATCAAAATTTGTTTTTCCAGAACAAGTTTAGAAAATACTTTCTAATCCTATTATACTAAAACAGATTTTGAAAAAATTCTGGAGTCAGTGGTGGTTCTTCTAAAATTTATCGGAAAAGGAAGAAAAAAGACCATGATGCAGAAGAATCTCTTCCATGGGTATGCAACAATTAGATGTCTATTTGTTTCCAGTGATGGTTCGGCATAATATGAAAGTATTCTAACTAAAAGTTTTCAGGTAGTTATCCAGTTCATCAATTTTGATTCAAGCCCACAAATTTATGGCTTGTTTGGTATCACATTTTCAAAACGTATTTTGAAATCACTTTTGTTTTATAATAATTTTTTTATCATTTCCAATAAACCTTTTTACATTTTCAATAAATTTTTTTACATTTCCAACACACTTTTTTAATTTTCCAGCACACTTTTAATATTATGGGCCTGTTCTTTTTCATCGTTTTGAAAACAAGTTTTGAAAAATAGTTTTATAATGTAAAAAGTGTATTGAAAATGTAAACAGTAGATTCTGAATAGTAAAAAATTATATTAGAAATGATAAAATATGATTAAAATATATTAAATTTACTGTTGAAACCAAAACCGTTTTCAAAACTGAACAAAAAGAACAAGCCCTATAAAATCAAAAGTGGTTTCAAAACACAACTTGAATCACGATACCAAACAGGCCCTTATCTTTTCTGCTTATCTGATTTCTTGTGTTCCACTGATATTGTTTGAACAGGTTTTGGAAGAAACAAAATAAAAGAAACACGTTTTTATATTGCTTTTTTGGGCTAAGATTGCGTTACATATAGCAGCATAGCATTACAGGTGCAGAAAATAATAGTCAAATCTGTGTTGGTAAAACAGGTTTTGAAAAAAAAAAATCAAAATCTTTTTTTTTTCCTTGAACAGGTGTAGAAAATAATAGTTAAACCTGTGTTGGTAAAACATGTTTTGAAGAATAATTTAATCGATATTTTTTTATCTTGAAAAGGTGCAGAAAATAATAGTCAAACATGTGTTGGTATAACAGGTTTTGAAGAAAAATTTAATCAATATCTTTTATCTTGAAAAGGTGTAGAAAATAATAGTCAAACCTGTATCAGTAAAAAAGGTTATGAAGAAAAAATTACTCGAAATCTTTTTTTCTTGAACAGGTGTAGAATCAAATAGTCAAACCTGTGTTGGTAAAATAGGTTTTGAAGAAAAAAATCAATATCTTTTTCTCTTGAACTGGTGTAGAAAATATTTTTCAACCTTGTGTTGGTAAAATAGGTTTTCAAGGAAAATATAATCGATGTCTTCTTTTCTTGAACAGGTGTAGAAATGTTTTTTCAAACCTGTGTTGGTAAACTAGGTTTTGAAGAAAAAAATCAATATCTTTTTCTCTTGAATTGGTGTAGAAAATATTTTTCAACCTTGTGTTGGTAAAATAGGTTTTCAAGGAAAATATAATCGATGTCTTCTTTTCTTGAACAGGTGTAGAAATATTTTTTCAAACCTGTGTTGGTAAAATAGGTTTGGATATCTTTTTTTCTTGAAGAGGTGTAGAAAATATTTTTCAACACCTGTGTGGGTAAACAGGTTTTGAAAAAAAAACATCAACAGCTATTTTCCTTGAACAGGTTTAGAAAATCATTTTTCACGGCTGTGTGGGTAAAACTGGTTTTGAAACAAATTTTTATCGACATCTTATTTTCTTGAAGAGGTGTAGAAAATATTTTTTAAACCTGTGTTAGTAAACAAGTCTTGAAAAAAAAATAAATTTACATCTACTTTCCTTGGACAGCTATAGAAAATAATTTCAAAAGCTGGGTTAGTTAAAGAAGTTTAGAAAATAATAATTTACAAAATCTATTTTTCTTGAGGGGTAGAAAATATTTTTCACACCTTTTTCATCAAAACATGTGTTTTTATATAAAAAACAAATTGAAATCTACTTTCATTTAATAGGTGTAAAAATATTTTTCACACCTGTTTTACTAAAAGAGGTTTTGAAAAACCTATCTTCCACACCTGTTTTTATATAAAAGATTTTGTACTTAATTATTTAAATCTGATATTACAAAACAACTTTCAATTAGAAGGTGTTAAAACCCATTTCTGTAGTAGAGTATACAAACACACTGTGGAGGGACAAAATATTTATGAAAAAAAAACATTCAATTTAAGAAATAGTAAAATTTTGTAAGAATATTACTTCCTCCGTTCCACTCAAATATCAAGTTTGTTTTAAAAAATGTACAACTTATTATGGGTTATAGGGTACAACACTTAAAATAATTAATTTAACACTATATTTTTCACTTATATCTTACTTTCTAAGTAAAAGTTAATTGTGAAGTATACATTATTATATTAACAAGAGTGTGTAATATAAACAAATTTAAAATTGACTCTTTAAATAAGACAAGAATTTTTTTTGAAAAAAAACTTTTTGATTAGAACAGAGGGAATTATATTTTTTTTGTATATGCAATGTCAAAACAGAATTGTAGCAACGACCACAACTTTTACTTTTTTCAATACATAAGCAAAATCTTTTCCCCCAAAAATAAGTACTTAGTAGTACTGTTCAGTTTATACTAGGTTTCAATTGTGTGATAAAGCACAAATTAGACATTAAAAATTTAATGCTCCTTCGATTCCAATAAAAATAGTATTATAAAGTGTACAAGTATCCAAAAATAAAAATTGGAATGATATGCAACATTTTTTCAATACGAAAGACACTGAAGTGACACTGTATTATGCCTTAATGATTTACCACAGTGGACGGAGCTAGAAGACTGGATGAAGTTGTCAAATGCATTCCCGGATTGCCGGAAGTTCGCCTTGGTGATCTTCCCACCGGAATAGTCTTTGGGGATTTGGACGGCGTTTTCTCCGTCATGATCTACAAAATGGTAGAAATGCTTCCCCGGGCAACTGCTTTGGTTGTGAACTCTTTCGAAGAGCTAGACCCAACCGCCGTAAAAGATCTAAAATCCAAGTTTAGAAATGTCGTTAGCATTGGCCCTTTAAATTTAACATGCGGCCCACCGGCGCCGACAGCATCCGATGATGTTTCCGACGTGCACGGCTGCATTCCATGGCTGGACAAGCAGAAAAAAGGGTCCGTGGCCTACGTAGGGTTCGGGACCCTGGCGATGCCGCCACCGCACGAGCTGAAAGCTGTCGCCGAAGGCCTGGAAGAAAGTAAAGTTCCGTTCATTTGGTCACTCAGGGACAACTTCAAACACATTTTGCCAGAAGGGTTCTTGGAAAGAACCCGTGGGATTGGGAAAGTAGTTCCCTGGACCCCTCAGGTGAAAGTTTTGGGTCATGAATCTGTTGGAGTTTTCATTACACATTTTGGTATGAATTCAGTGTTGGAAAGTATTGCTGCTGGTGTGCCAACCATTGGTAGGCCATTTTGGAGTGATAATTGGGTAAATGCTTGGATGGTTAACGAAGTTTGGCAAATTGGTATGAGAATTGAAGGTAATGTCTTCACAAAAGATGCAATAATTCGAGCTCTTGAGCTTGTTTTGTTTGATGAGAAAGGGAACAAGTTGAAGGAACGAATTTTGCCCTATAAAGAACTTGTTTTGAAGGCTGTTGGGCCAAATGGGAGCTCCACTAAGAATTTGGGTGTTCTTGTTGATGTCATTACCAAGAATAATCCCTGAGGATGCAGCTATATGGTCTACACAAAATAATCTCTGCCTTTTGCCTTGTATGTTTTATTCATTTGAATTTTGATTGGTCTGTTGCACTAAAAAATGTAACCACATTATATGAAATAATTTTTCCAATTTTTGAGATTTTGTGGTGAATTGAGGAATATCTGGGAAAATAAATGGAACGTGAAAAGATTTCCAAGCATATTGCATTATAAACTAGATTCTCCTTCTAATATGTAAAACATACCAACCTCCATCCCATGTTGTTAGATGTAGGACTCATTTGGTTTCATTAGAAGTCAACGATTTTTGTTCTTAAAAAGACCAAAAACAAATTAACAAAAACATACTAAAACACATCAATCTTTTAAATTCTTTTGTCCCAATATTAGAGTTTTTTTCTTCACTTTTTATATTATTACTAATATAAAAGAAAATGATATCACAGGTCACTCGATCAATTTTTGGTAACGTGCACTTCTGACAACTAAGCCATTTTTTATGTCATTTTTGCCCCCTCATGTTATATCTTTTGTGACAGTTACCCCATTTTGTTTTCACAATTCACAGTTACCCCATTGTATTTTGGGACTAAAATATCCCTTGGATGGAAAACTTTAACACTAACGTTGTGTGACTTACACACGTGGAAAAATGAGAATGGGCATAAACTTGTCAGTGCAGTAATAATTTTATTTCCAAATCAACCCTCTTCATTCAAAACGCATCAGTCAACAAACAGGCGGATCAGAGTCGGCCACGAAATTTGAACGAATGAAAATCCCTTTAGATTTTGATTCGGTCAACTGAAGCCTACACTACTACAAAAAGGGCTTTTAATGGCGGTTTTTTAGGGCTTTTAACGGCGGTTTTTGGCATTTTTGAACCGCCATCTATCCGGCAGTCGTAGAAAGTTTACGGACTTTCTACGGCGGTTGTGAACCGCCATAGAAAATTCGGACTTTCTACGGCGGTTTTGAAAAAAACCGCCGTAGAAAGTCGGAACTTTCTGCAACGGTTCGCTTAGGAACCGCCGTAGAAAGTTGGCTTTCTACGGTGGTTTTGAAGATAATCATCGTAGAAAGTCTACTTTCTACGGCGGTTATCTTCAAAACCGCCGTAGAAAGTTCTTTCTACGGCAGTTTTGAAGATAACAACTTTCTACGGCGGTTTTGAAGATAACCGCCGTAGAAAGTACCAAATTTGTAAAAATAAAATTTCATTTCATTTTTTTCTCTACATTCAAAAAATATATATCAAAAACAGTAGGAACAACCTTAGAAAGGTTTTGATATATATATATATATATATTTCAACTTTATTCAAAATATATATATCAAAAACTTCCATACTAATAAACCGAACAACCACCAAACTTCACAAAATTTTTGCGTGCATCCATCAAATTCTAATTAATTTAATCATTAACAATAACAACAAAACAATAATCACCGATAGAACACTAATCAAACCCGAATTTAATCATTCATCATCTCACCAAACCCGAATTTAACACTAATAATAAACCCTAGGCCAATCACAATAATCAAGTAGCAATAAAATTTGTAAAGCTTAAATAAAGTTGAAACTATTCTATATTACCTTTTTTATGATTTGAAGCCCACAACAAGGACCGATTGTGGTGAAATTATGTTGGGGGATTAACTCCAAGTGGTGGGTGATGGCCGATTAAGAAACCATATCCGGAGTTGGGTGACAGCGGATCTTGTTATCAATGCTACCGGAAGAACGACTTCGGGGGAAAACAAGAGAAAAAACCAACTGAAAGAGAATGGGCATCGACAACGAGAGAATGCTTCGGTTTGCTGGAGATGGAAACAGGGGGAAGCTGCGGCCGGTTGGAGATGGAAACAAAGGGAAACCCTTAAAATTCAAACAAAATCAAGTTTCTATAATAAAAACCGCCATAAAAGTTAACTTTCTATGGCGGTTGTAATTAAAACCGCCATAGAAAGTAACTTTCTATGGCGGTTTCAATACAACCGCCGTAGAAAGTCCATTTCTGCGGCGGTTTTAATAAATCCGTCGTAGAAAGCCCGTAATTGTGAATTCCTGCCCGTTCCTCTATTCCTATTAATTTCTAATTTTTCTATTTTTGTAAAGTAACCCCCAAATTTTTTTAAATTTAATAATAAATATGTATTTTACTATTTATCAATTTTTATAGAAAAATTCATCATATTTATTAATTATATGGCGATTAGAAATACAACCGTTTAGAAAGGGACTTTTTACGGCGGTTAGAAATAAAACCGCTGTAGAAAGTCCCCAAAAATCGCCGTAAAAGAGGTACTTTTTACGGCGGTTTTTGAAAACTGCCGTAGAATGTAGGGACTTTCTACGGAGGTTTTCAAAAACCGCCGTAAAAAGGGGACTTTCTACAGCGGTTAATAAAACCGCCGTAGAAAGTACCCATTTTACGGCGGTTTTCTAAAACCGCCGTAAAAAGATGACTTTCTATGACGGTTTTATATAGAACCGCCGTAGAAAGTCCGTACTTTCTTTTTAATAGCGGTTTTGGTCTTTCCGCCGTTAAAGTACCGCCGTAGAAAGTCCATTTTGTAGTAGTGCTAAGAGTTCACCGATGTAGCATATATCTCTGATCACCCAATATTGTACCTAATAATTTAAAGATTAATTGCAGTTCTCACGGGCTTTTTGCCCAAGATTTGTATTAATTGTGTAGATTTAGGAGAACAACCCAATTGCAGAAGAGAAGTGCAAAAAGCTAGATTTTAGAAGCACAAAGAGTCCAAGCGGAGCAAGGGTCCGAGAGCTGCCTTGCGGGTCAAGAAACCCGGAGAAAAGGGAAATAAATCCAAGAAGGAAATCCGTGTGGAACAAGGAAGCAGAAAAGGAAGGAGAATCCAAAAAGGAAGGAAGAAATTCGGAAATCCAAAGTGCACAAGATCTCCTTCCAAATCTGAAGTGCTGATTGATTAATCTCCTTATTTGATTAGGAGATAGTTTTTATTCCAAATTACTAGTTTGAGGGTATTTTCTAACATAAATTGATTGTTTTTTATTATTTTGGTCACTATAACTTTCTAAAACGTAATATTTTACCCATTTTGTTTAGGGCAAATGACACCTAGATTACTCAACTTTTGGCGATATGGATTTTTGGCCACTATACTTTTTTATGCCTTTTGGACCATAATATATTTCTATCTACAGCCCCAATACAAATTTAAAGTTCAAACCAATGGGTTATTAATTGTGAAAACAATTAAAAATTCAATCGGCTATAGTCTTACCCATCACTAAATACCTTCATTCACCAGTCCTTATTTCGGTAGCTAAAATAAGTAGACTTTTTTTTTATTCATACCCGATCCATCGGTTAAATACAATACATTTATCACTAAACTTGATAAGCAATATTTCAATAATTCGATAAGTGATACATCAAAAGATAAAATCGATACGCGTATTTTCATAACATTCACACGATACATTTTAGGCTAAACTCAATGTACCTATCGTCAGACGTGTTAGACATAAATATTTGCCCTCACTAAGTCTAAATTACAATATTTCTTTCTAGTGCGTTAACAAATGTGAATCACGCATAATCATATTAATAAAAGTATAAAATGGGAAGAAATGAAAACAAAACTCTGATATTATTTGAACAAGAATTTCAAAAAGCCAAATGTACATAAAAATCAAATGTACATAATATTATGTTTGGTAATTATTCCACAATTTTCCCCACATGGATCCCTCGCTAGCAAGCTGCTCATGGATTAATATTGTGTTTGGTAATGACATCAACCAAAATACCAAAATTCTTAGTTGAGCTCCCATTTGTCCAACAGCCTTCAAAACAAGTTCTTTAAACGGCAAAATTTGTTCTTTCAACTTCTTTCCTTTTTCATCAAACAAAACAAGCTCAAGAGCTCTAATTATCCCATCTTTGGTGAGGACAACACCTTCAATTCTCACGCCAATTTGCCAAACCTTTTCAACCATCCAAGCATTTACCCAATTATCACCCAAACACGGCCTACCAATCGTCCGCACTCCGGCAGCAATTCTCTCAAAAATTGAATTCATACCAAAATGAGTAACAAAAACTCCAACTGATTCATGGCTCAAAACTTCCACCTGAGGAGCCCAGGTAACTATTTTCCCAATCCCTCGAGTCCTTTCCGAAAACCCATCTGGCAAAATGTGTTTGAAATTGTCCTTAGTGACCAAATGAACGGAACTTTACTTTCTTCCAGGCCTTCGGCGACCGCTTTCAGCTCGTGTGGGGGCAGCATCTGTGAGACCCCAAAAATAATAAGGCAATTGTAATTGGTATTACTTATAAATAGATTTTAATTTGGGTCCCGATTGAGTATTTAAAGAAATTTTGGGATTGAGTTCACAATTAAGGAATTTAATCCCTTCAGTGATTTAAATAAATATAAACAAATGATGATAATACCAATAAATAAACTAAATAAATAAGACGTAACTTAGTAAAACCAAGAGGAAAAGTAAGCCAGCAATGTGAGATGCTGCAAACTCATGAGTTTGTATGCGTTCAGGACTCTTATCTTAACAGACTGATTTTGAACGTGGGAGGAAAATATGGATAACACACGAAACGAAACTGATTAACGATATAGCTTAGTCCTAGTTGACTGCGAATCAAATACAAATTTCAGTATCTCTTCCTTGCGTCGTTCTCTCCCACGGACTCGGCCTCCACTTTCTCGAATTTTCTCTCTCGCTTCTTTCTTCTTCCTGCCGTCAAATCCTTTTCTCTCCCTCTCACTTGTTCCTTTCTTCTCCAGCCGTCACCTTCATCTCCATCGCTCCTGGTTTCGCTCATGAACAATGATTAGCTTATGTTAGTTCTCATTGATCTGTACTGAAACAAGATGGAGGAAAACCTCTAGCAGCGGCAATCGAACAGCAACAAGAGCGTAAGTTCCGTCTGTTCTGCCCATTAAATCCGTTAGTCGTTTCTCTCCGTTCTATTCCATCTAATGGTTTGGAAAACCATATTAACCTAATACTAATTATATCAATTATTCCTAGGTACCTAACTCAGGATCTTTAGTGGACTGACGACGTCTTACGGAATTTCTTCAAGTCGGTATATCAGATCTGATCTTTCTGCGAATTTAATTTACACGAATATAATTCTCAAAAACTGCACTTACCACTAGATAATAGATGTTTTAGGATTATGTGTTAAATTTCGTAGATTTTTGACAAACCGTTTGACAGATAACAATTTTACAAAATGGGCTGTCTGCTGAAATCGGATTCAGCTGGTCAGCAGACTTTCGAAAATCACTATAGATGGAATACTTCGAATTGACTCCTGAAATTTCTACTTCTGGTTTACAGTATACTGGTCTATTTCTTTGCAAAATTTCGTAGCAAACCAAGGAGTGATTTAGGAGATATAAGCGTGTAAAGTGGACTGTTCCCTAAGGTTGGTTTTCAGGAAACTGAAAATTTCGACTGAAGTATTTAATTAACCCCTTGTTGAAAAATCCTAAAATTGGTACCACATGTTTACAGTATATAGTTCTAAATGTTTCCAAAGTTTTGTAAGAAACCTATCAGTGAATTAGGAGATACAAAGGCATAAAGTATATTGTTCTCTAGTATCATTTTTCAGCAAACTGAAACTTTCGAGTGAAATATTTAATTCTCTCTAAGTCAAAAATTTCTGAAATTTTTACTGTACCTTATAGGTTCTGGTATCCCTCACTCTGTAAATTTTTGTGAAAATGAGATGTTTAGTTTTTTTTAGTTATGAAATTTTAATCGCCACAGTCCTTTTCCAGAAAAACTGAAAGTTGCGATATTTATATCTAGCTTTCCTTTCTGCCAAAAATCATGAAAATGTTACAGCATCTTTTTTTTATTGTCTAGTAGCTACTGGAAAAATTTTGTGTCATTCCAAAGTTTAGATTAAGGGAAAATATTATTTAAACCTTACTTGGCCAACCAGAAAAACTTCTCCACTTTTAATCTAGAATGTTTGCCACAACTCCCACTAATTCGGATCCTTTTTCCGAAAGTATATCAAGTCTATTTTGAAATATTTTAAAACCCCAAACACATCACGTTGTGATGTTACAAGTGTACCTGAGTTTGATATTAAAAGATTTGGATTTAAATGAATGGTTTTTGCGAAAAGTCCATAAGACCCGAAATCTTTCCGAAACCCTTTTGACCGTCTTTAGGCATCGAAAGTGACCTCTTTAGTTCGTTTTGGTTTTTATAAATCAGTTATCTTTAGAAACCTGATTGATAGCCTTTCGAGGGAAAAAGCTATCTAATTTATCCGATGTCCTCTTCGGTGTCGAACCTTATCTCAACACCTCTTTCGATAGCCACTCGACGTCGAACCTTCCCAAAACTTGGAACTTAGTTGAAAAACTTGCACTTGCATGAAAATGCTTATCTTAGGATACACCTTAATTAGCCTCAGTAAATAACTCGTAGGTTAATTAGTTGGGAACTTGCTTTGCTTGGCCAACATCGACGAAGCTCTCGTGCTCGTTAATTGGAAGTTGACCTCACTTGACCAAGGTGAGGGTTCTTGCTATTTTGACACTTAGCTACTACGCATTTAAAGATAACTATATATATATACATGTATATATATGATATAGGTACAATTGTTTTCTTCAATGTTGTTGAATTGCTTGTGAATGTATGGTTGCCCACGCCATAAAATTATTTTGGACAAGACTTTCCCAAAACACCATTTGCTATGTTTTACAAAAAGGAGAGACTTTTGTATTATTCTTACATGAATGATTTCTATGCTTGACAACCATTTCATAAATTGTTTTACGAATGATTTACTCCGCCTCTAATGCAACAAAATTATGGATGTGAAATCCCCAAAATATCCTCTTGATTTGCTTTGCAAAACTGCCGTGCTTTGTAAGTTTCTTGTGTGACTAAATTTCATTTCTAACAATCTTGTGCTGGTACTTTTACTCCAACTCTTTATTTGGCTATTTTGATTCCTCGAACTATCTCTCATGGTTGCTTATGACTACTCCTACTACTACTGTTGACCTTGTGGTCGCTTACTGCTACTGTTGACCTGATGGTCGCCTACTGCTACTGTTGATCTGGTGGTCGCTTACTGCTACTGTTGACCTGGTGGTCACTTACTGCTACTGTACTTATGTATGTCATGCAACCACGGAGTCATGCAATTGTCCTTAGACAAGAAGGACTTTTGTATGATCTCCACCACTACTCCTTCTCTACTCACTGCCGAGAAAACAGTTTCTTTACAATTACTGTTTTGAATGTGCGCTCGCTCTCTAGGGAAAAACTTTGACTGAATCGTAACTATGTTAGGTTTGAACTCATTCTCTTTTTTTTTCTGGAGCAAAATGTTTAACTTGGTAAAATCCCTATGGTGACTGGTGCTTTGTGTCGAGCTAACTCTTTGAATATTATTATCTTGGTAATTGCTCTTATTTTTTCACTCCTGATCTTTGAAATTCTTACACTACTATTTTGAAATGGCCGATACTTGAATTGTTATTTTTCTTATCCGTTCAATTTCTTAATACTAGCACTGTGGGCTTTCATAAATCTGAGGACTCTCACGGGCTATATTCTAGTAGCTCACCATCTTTTTCAAAAACCTTATTTTGTACAGGTACCTAAGCTATTGGGTCTTTTCATACGGCGAGGTCGACTAGACGAGGTTAAGGATTGCTAGGATACCCTGATGATAAGACTAGATACTAGCTTGGAATGGGATGATCTTGTTGAGCGACCATTCCACTACCCTCGATATGTAAATTATAAAGATTGTACCTTTCGAATTTATTAAAGCAAATTATGTATTAATAAAGACTTTATAGTTTGCTCCTGTTATCAACTGTGGGAGTGAGCCCTGAATGGCATTACCTCCCTGATCCATCCCTTTGTGTATGGCAACAAAGGGGGGTCGGGGTCGGGCGTCACAGCATCGCCATGGTCCCGAACGCGATGTAGGCCACGGGCCCTTTCTTCTGCTTGTCCAGCCATGGAATGCAGCCGTGTATGTCAGAAACATCAGATGATGGTGCCGGTGGCAGTGGGCATGTTAAGTTGTTGGATATATTATATAGTTAAGTGTATTTTGAGCCTCGTAGGTTTGATATGTTAGCTGTATATAAACTCTTTGTACAAGTTCATAATGAATACAGAAAAATATTTCTCATCATGGTATAAGAGCCACAAAATAAAAAACCCTAGCCTATACCTTTGATTTTTTCAAGCCCCCCCCCCCCTCCCCGATCTCCTTCACCATGGCTGATGAAGGATCGAAGACCACGACCCCCGGCGCCGATCAGCAGACGCCGGCTCCGGTGAACCCCTAAACCCGAAGATCGAGACTGATGACCCTGATACAGAGATTATTTATCGGCGAATTGACCTCTCTTCTCCGTATTATCTTGGCTCCAATGATAATCCGGGGAACATGATTAGTACGATGAAACTTAATGGTGCGAATTACAAACAATGGGCTCGTTCTATGCGATTATCGTTGCGAGGAAGGCGAAAGTATGGTTTTGTGAATGGTAGTATTCGCAAACCTGTGAATCCGATGTATCTGAAGAATTGGGATGCGGTGCAATCTACACTCGTGCATTGGATCATGATTCCTTATTTTGAAGAGGCAAAACTGTTGTGGGATTTATTGCAGAGATGGTTTACTGTTAGTAGTGGGCAACGACAACAGGAGTTGAAATTTGAGCTGGTCAATTGCAAACAGACTGCCACCATGTCTGTTGCTACATACTTTGGGAGATTAGAAAAAGTATGGGATGAACTCGACAAATACAATCCGGTGCTTGCTTGTATTTGTGGAATGAGTAAAGAGTTTTCAGAAGAAACAGGATGAGGCGAAGTTTCATGAATTTTTGTTTGGCATCAATCAGGAGTGATGTGGGAGCATTCGTTCTCAACTTTTGGCGCAAAATCCACTACCCACCTTGGATTGGGCGTTTAAGGTAATGAATCAAGATGAGCAACTGTAGACCCGGAACAGTTCTGTCAAATCTGACCAGACGGATGTGATGACTTTTGCTGTGAAAGCCCTGCATAAAGGTACTTTCGAGTATAAATTGAGATTTCTTCCTAATGTCACTTGCACTTACTGTAGTAGGATTGGGCATGAGGAATATACCTGCTTTGGGAAGAATGGATATCTGGAATGGTAGGGAGAACGGCCTCAATGCCGTGGGAAGGCCAACCCTGATCGCGGAGCTGGCTGTGGGAAAGGAGGCGGACCAGCAGCAGGTGCAGCGGCGCGATCTCGCTCTGCTGAGGCGCGGGCAGTGATTTGTCCGGCGACCAGTGGAGGTGCCGCAGTGGGCAGTGGTGATTTGGTGCCTGTTTCAGGTATTCCTGGTGTGAGTTCTGAGCAATTGCAACAGCTGCTTTCTCTTTTGGGTAATAAGAGCACCGATGATCGATTAAGTGGTGAGTTTCTATCCAGTTTATGGCTTATAGATACAGGTGCTTCAAATAATGTCACGGGTAACTTGTCTTTGTTGTCCAATTTACATGATATACCTTCTTGCACTGTTGGACTTCCTGATGGTAGTAAGGTTGTTTCTGTGAAAAGTGAAACGGTCAGATTGTCTAGTCACTTGACCTTGAACAATGTTTATTATGTACCTTATTTATTGTGCAACCTTATTTCTGTTTCGCATGTGACTGATGATATTGACTGTGTGGTACACTGTGTTAAATCTCGCTGTGTTATTCAGGACTGACGTTTGAGGATGCTGATTGGAATCGGTGAAAAGCGGGGGGGACTCTAGTACTTCAGGGGTGGCTTTGGTGTTCAGGCAAATCGAGTTGTTGATTAACAGGATCCGATTGTTTGGCATCGAAGATTGGGGCATCCCTCAGCTAAGATCATGAAGAACCTACCATTTGAGTTTATTTCTAGTGATGGTTTGAATAAGTCCTATGATGTGTGTTGTCAGGCTAAACAGAGTCGTGAATTATTTTTATTGAGTGACAATAAAGCATGTTTTCATTTTGAATTAATACACTGTGATTTGTGGGGTCCCTATCATACTTTATCTTCGTGTGGTGCTCGTTTTCTTATCACTATAGTTGATGATTTTACTCGAGGAGTTTGGATTTACTTGATGCGTGATAAAACTGAGGTGTTTGAATTGTTTACCCGTTTTTTAGCTTTAGGAACGTCAATTTAATGCTAAAGTTAAAACGGTGCAGAGTGATAATGGGACTGAATTCTTTTGTCTTAGGAATTTTTTGGCTGATCCGGGTATTATTTTTCAAATCTCTTGTGTGGGCACCCCCCAACAGAATGATAGAGTTGAACGAAAACATAGGCACATATTAGATGTAGCTCGGCCTTTAAAATTTCAAGCTAATCTTCCTGTGCAGTTTTGGGGTGAATGTGTTTTAACTGCTCACTATCTGATAAATCGGACTCCCTCGAAATTGTTGAATTACAAGTCCCCGTATGAATGTCTCTTTGGTGTGAAACCTCTTCTGTCTGAGCTACGTGTTTTCAATTCTTTGTTCTATACCCATAACTTGAAAGCCAAATTTGATAAGTTTGCTAGCAGAAGTCATTAGTGTATCTTTGTGGGATATCCGTTTGGAAAAAAGGGTTGGAAGTTGTATGATTTGGAGACCCGTAAATATTTTGTCTCCCGTGATGTTAAAATTTGTTGAATATGTGTTTCCTTTCTCCGATCATCCTTCTACTGCTTTGGTTAAGGAACATATTGTTGCACCAGACTTGGTTGACATTGTACAAGATGAGTTTGAGGAAGATGAGGACCTACTGGAGGTGCCTCCCCCTTCGGCTTCGCCTAGCACCACCACGGCGCCACTAGATGTGCCGGGTCTAGAGGCGGCAAGGGAAGATCCCAAGGCTGTTCCGCAGCCCTCTATCACTGTCGAGGGCGGCCAGCAACCACATTCCATGGTGGATGGGGCTGAGGTGCGAGGCGAAGGGCCCCCCCCCCCTCCCCGGTTCATCGATTTCCAAGCATTCCTCCGGTCATGGTAATCTCTACCCTTTGTTTAATTATTTGGATAGTAGTTGTTTTTCGGTGGATCATCGTACCTTTCTTGCAGCTGTTACTAAAGGAGATGAGCCTAAGTCTTTCAAGGATGCCATGAAAGATGCAAGCTGGCGTGAGGCTATGCAGACTGAAATCCAAGCTCTGGAAAAGAATGGGACTTGGACATTGGAGAAATTATCAGTTGGAAAGAAAGCATTGGGGAGTAGGTGGATCTATAAGATCAAGTATCGTTCAGATGGGCAGGTTGAGAGGCTCAAGGCATGGTTGGTTGTGTTTGGCAATCACCAAGTGGAAGGCATTGATTACTCTGATACGTTTGTACCAGTGGCAATGATGGTGACTGTCATGACCTTTCTAGCAGTTGCAGCAGCAAGGGATTGAGAACTACACCAGATGGATGTTCACAATGCCTTTCTGCATGGAGATCTGACGGAGGAGGTGTACATGCGGGTTCCTCTTGGTTTCGGCAAAAGGAGAGATGGCCAAGTGTGTAGGCTTCGCAAATCATTGTATGGGTTGAAGTAGGCCTTCAGATGTTAGTTTGCAAGTTGGCAGCAGCATTCCGGAGGTATGGTTTTGTTCAGTCTTACTTGGATTACTCACTGTTTACTTTTTTGACACAGGGGATTAGGATGAATGTTTTGGTGTATGTGGATGATTTGATTATTTCGGAGAACAATTCAAAGGAACTTGTAGAGTTCAAGAAATATTTGAGTGCCTGTTTTCACATGAAGTATCTGGGAAAGCTCAAATATTTTTTGGGCATAGAGGCGGCGAAGAGTGAAGAGGGTATTTTCTTGTGTCAGCGGAAATACACTTTGGACATTATATCTGAGACAGGACTGCTGGGAGCGAAGTCCGTGTTGTTTCTGATGGAGCAGAATTAGAAACTTGCAGCTTCAACGAGTCCGAACCTGGCCGATGGGGAGAAGTATCGGCGGCTCGTGGGTAGGCTTATTTATCTGGCTTTCATTAGGCCAGACTTGTTTTTTCTGTGCACATTTTGTCTCAGATTTTGCAGGCACCAAAGGAGGATGATTGGGCAGCAACCTTGAAAGTAGTACGCTACTTGAAGGGGAGCCCAGGACAGGGTGTTCTACTTTAGAGAGACTGTAATCTGAAGCTGACAAGGTGGTGTGATTCAGATTGGGCTGCTTGCCCCAACACACGGAGATTAGTTACTGGATGGATGGTATGTCTTGGTGCTTCACCTGTCTCTTGGAAGACCAAGAAACAGGCTACAGTTTCACTTTTCTCTGCAGAGGCAGAATATCAGGCTATGGCGAAAGTGACTTGTGAGTTGAAGTGGCTTAAGGGACTGCTCCAAAGTCTTGGGATTTGCACGGAGGGGCCAATGCAGATATTTTGCGATAGTCAGTCAGCACTGCATTTGGCTCAGAACCCTATTTTTCATGAACGATCAAAACATATTGAAGTGGATTGTCACTTTTTGAGGGATGCCATAGTGGAGGGGACCATTGCTACATCACACGTTCCCACAAATTCTCAGTTGGCAGACATCTTTACCAAACCATTAGGACGACAGCAGTTTGAGTTTTTGCTAGCCAAGTTGGGCATACACAATTTGCATGAGCCAATTTAAGGGGTGGTGTTGGATATATTGTATAGTTAAGTGTATTTTGGGCCTCGTAGGTTATTTTGGGCCTCGTAGGTTTGGTATGTTAGCTGTATATAAACTCTTTGTACAAGTTCATAATAAATACAGAAAAATATTTCTCATCATAAGTTCAAAGGGCCAATGTTAACAACGTTTTTGAACTTGGATTTTAGGTGTTCTACAGCAGTTGGGTCTAATTCTTCGATAGAGTTCACAACAAGAGCATTTGCCTAGTTTCCACATTGTCGAAGACTATTCTGGGGGCAAATCACCCAGGCGAACTTTCTGCATTCCGGGGATGAATTTTACGACTTTATCCCCTCTTCTAGCTACCTCTGTTAGCATACATACAACAATGCATTTAATGTCACTTTTATTTTTGTCTCAATAATAGATTCAGTTTCTAAAGTCTACCAACTTATCTGAGTACCAAAGTACAATAGAGAATTAAGTAAGGAACAATCACAAAAACACTAACAAATCCTGTTGTTTGGAAAAAAACTACAAAATATCCTGTAACAATTCATGCACAACGAAAAATTCCCTATTATTTAAAGTTATAAGATCCATTTTGTCACAGAGAATTTTTGTTATGGCGGAGCAGCAGATCCTCTGGATCGACACTATGTACCATACCCTGTATCTACACTCATGAGGGGTAAAAATGTGTATACACAGGGGCGGTACATATTGCTGATTCACATGTTTTTCACAATTTAAGAAGATTTGTTACATAATATAATCAAACCTCGAGAAGTTTTTGTAACTGTCCCAATAAATAAATTTTCAGTTACATTTTTCTTTTTGACTCTGAATTAATTATAGATCATATATAAAAAAACAGAAAAAAAATAAAATAATAACTCAATACGTGACATAAAATAAAGTTTTGTTAGATAGGGGCTGATATTTACCATCAACTTCATCAAGTACTCCAACATTTTGCCTGATAAGTTCAGTATGGACAAGGAGACACAAGGAATGTGCCGCTGGTATCCAAACCGGCACTGATCTGCACCTTTTAGGTGAATTAATTTAGCACTTGTTATGGCAGTTCTCACGGGGTTTTGCCCAAGGTTTTAATGTTTATTTGCAGTTTTACAGATCGGACCTAAAAATAAAAGAATGTGCAAAAAAGTGAAAGAATTGGAGTATAAGAGTCAAGCTTGAAAAGCCCACACGATTTGTGGGCTAAATCAAGAAGGAAGCCCGCAAGAGAGGTTCGGCCAATTTGTGATAAAGCAAGAGAAATCGAAGTCCAAAGAAAAATAAGAAAGTGGATGCGTGGAAGATAAAATTGATCCAATTGGGATCTCAATTAATTATCCAATCCAATTGGATTCCAATTGTGCTGCATCCGAAATCAACTTGGATTCCAATCCAAGTGTGCCGAATCCAATTGGAAATTAATCTACTCCAATTGGATTGCAATTTAATGAAATCCGTGGGCAGCCATGCGCATGGAATATGCTGCGAAGCTTAAAAGAGAAGCAATGAAGTTTTGGGCAATTACCAATCCAAGAAGGAATTAAAGAGAGAAGTTGGGAGTTAGCAAATTTGAAGAGACTCCATGTGCTTAATTAATTCTCTTTTCAAGTAGAAGAAGGTTTCCTTATTCCATTAGGAGATTGGTTAATTGCTGATTTGTATCCCTATAT
Source organism: Leptodermis oblonga (assembly GCA_016801395.1). NCBI lineage: Eukaryota > Viridiplantae > Streptophyta > Magnoliopsida > Gentianales > Rubiaceae > Leptodermis > Leptodermis oblonga. Next base: position 44,183,860 of record CM028750.1, on the reverse strand, counting down.
ATATGGGATTATTCCTGCACTTTTAGATACAAGTTTTGAGACTCAAGTTGTTAGATAGAAGTTTTCTAGACAAGTTTTATAGAGAATAGTTTCTTAGTTTACAAGCAATTCTCACGCAAGATACAATATCGCGTTAGTATAGTTTTCCTCTGTTTTTCTCTGTTATGTTCTGTTTTGCTCTGTTTCAATCGCAACTTTGAATTTTCCCGACGGGCAGTCTACCGTTTGGCTAAATCGGCGGTTGTCAGTTCGCGAATTCTTAAATTCCAGTACAGTATTCTCTTTTCTCTTTTAATGTCTTCTTTTATATTTAAGTGTTTTTCATGTTTTATTATGAGTAGCTAATTTATTAGTTATTGTATTATGTAAGAAGCCATAATCCATGCATGTATGAAACCCAGGAATTAATCTAAGGTCTAATGAATTATGTTTCTAAATTGCCTGTATTTATATGTCTAATTACTAAGATTCTATTAAGTCTGATCAACTTAGTTTAATCTGGTAGAGTCAGTGAGTGGCACAACTACCAGACGAGTAGTACAGGATTAATTAGGTAATAATTTCTAATGCATCGTCAGTATGAATTATTAGTTTCGGGTTCTTCTATTTCTAATGCTTCTATTTGTTAATTAATAAGGTTTGCGGGAACTCCCGGTCTATTAGTTAACGTAGTTAGAGAATAATTCATTTGCGGGGACTCGCGGGGGATTATCGAGAATCTATGGGAGAATTGGGATTATTTGCGGGGACTCGCGGTAATACTATAATTGAAACGACATAAGTAATTAGACAAGTTAAGAGGTTTATGATTGCATGCATGAGATTAAGGTGGATATACATAATACCATTAATTGATATCTGTTTAAGTCTTTTATTTAATTATTTGTTTAATTGTTATTTTGCTAAATTTAAGTGACAACTCTAAGGTCTCTTAAGAGACACAAAGGTGACTACTAGTCAACAGTTTAGTTTTATTTGCACTTTAATTGGAAATTGAATTAAATTGTCGTCTCTGTGGATCGACCCTGTCTACTACTGTGCTATATTTTATTAGCATCTTAATTTCAGGTTTTAAGCAGTACTTTTACTGTATTAGGTAGACCCACGACAAGTCTTATCAGGCACCCAAGAAGCACTGTATTCCTCCGCCATCTCACGGGGGAACCGCAAGAGTACATCCCCCACCACGTAGCTGACCTTCCGCCCTACATCTTTTTCAGCCACCTCCACAGCTTTTCTCATGTTCCGGGGCGCCATTTCCAGAAAGAAATTAACCTCTGCCTCCGGCCAGCCATCCACAGAAACATGGCCCTCCGGCATGCCACCCGGGACATCGTAAACCCTTAGATTATCAACACCATAATCTGTGGAAAGGGAAGCGTTGAATTTGGATGTGTTATAAAACGAGAAAGCAACATTTGGGGCAGCTTTGGCTAGCCTTGCTGCAAGCCCCAAGAGAAGACCAGGATGGCATGTAAATGGGAATGCAAATACTGCAACGTGTTGGCTTTGATGATTTGAGCTAATATTTTTAGCCATTTTTTTCCCTCTTTGTTGGGACTTCAAGAATCAAGAGTACTCTTATGTATATATATTGGAATTTTGGAAGGCAAAACCGTTGAAGAATTTATTGTAATTAGATGAGATTTCATAACGGTTCAAGAAGGCGTATTGAATTAATTATGTTGTGCCCTTAATGAAGGCAATGAATAAAACTAATTAATTGATGAAGGGTCAAATGACATTAATACTAATAGTTTTGAAAATAAATAAGAAGAGGATCAAAATTGAAACTTTTTATATTGAAATTTTATAAATAACACTTATTTTTTTTATAAAAAAAGTATCATTTTTATTTGTTCCGTCATACAAGGTCCATTTCGTAGTATGGACAGCTCAAAAAGTGCAAATATAATTATTAAAAATACAGGGTGGATTTCGTAATTTTACCCAAATCTCGTGTTCTTTGTCAGGCCCGTTGAATTGCTTGTGTAACCGTCATCGCATTTTAATACTTATGTAACTGTCACTAAGTAACTTTTTTGTAACCGCCACCTAGCTATAACTTCAGTAGTGGCTGTCATCAATTCCTCTCTTGAAAGTAAAACTGTTAACATCATAATTGCTTGTAACTCTCGTTCATTCATACATATGAACGGCTGTCATCAATTCCTCTCTTGAAAGTAAAACTGTTAACATAATAATTGCTTGTAACTCTCGTTGATTCATACTTTCATCATATGATCGGACGTCCACTGTCTGCCTTCCACTTCTCTATGACTTTTAAGCCTAATGGGCCAAACCCATACTTGATGCTCGATTGGGTACACCAACGCTATTTTCAATAGTTTTCTACTTCCACAACATGTGAAAACTCACATTATTTTCATCTTTTCAAACAAGAAAATACTTCTTTTATATATGTTTGTTGGGCAAATGTGGGCATGCAGTGATTGGTTCGCAGTAGAGTTCTCGCTATCACATAAACTATTTTGTGAATTGTTGTATCCTTGAAAAGGCTATCAAAATCTTTGCGGAGAAGACCTATCTCTTCTTACGACAGTATAATCAACGTGCCTCAACTAAGACTTTTCTATTCTTAATTTTTCTATTATTATATTCCTCTATCGATTGATTAACTCAACTTATGCGAATTAATGGCCCTTAACTATTTTGACCCAATAAATTATCTTTATGTGATTTTTTAAGTTTCTAAAACATGTTATTAATAAATATAAATTATAATTCCAAAATTTCATTACCCTTTGGGACGTATATATAAAACCAACATTTCTTGAGTGCAATCAATGCCTATAGGCCGCTTCAGTGCCATATTTATAGACATTGACGATCGATTTTCAAGGAATACATGTAACCGTTTGCTTTGCTATTCTCAGCAAATCTTTTCAATTATAGCAAAGTTAAGGGCAATGGAGGAAAATTCATACTTGTACAAATGATCTTTTGATCATCTTGCACAAATGAGTAAATAAAAGCAAGATGAAGTTGTTCAAATTGGAATTCAAGGCAATCCATTTTCTCTTCCAAATCACAGGTAAACCAAAGAAATGCATGTTTTTAATCTGTAAATCTATGTTACAAATAAATAAATAAAATCTGCAAATCTTGACATTTTTTCATGTTCCATTTAGGTATTTTCGTGGATCCTCTTTCACCATAAATGACATTCCAAGAGCACAAAAATTGCAAATTTATTTGATAATTTTCATACAAACTTAAGACTTTCAAGGAGATGATTCAGATCTTTTGTCGTCTTATTGTGTCTAGTATTCACTACCTTGTGTAGAAGAGATTAATTGTCCTTGGTAATCACATCAACCAAAATGCCAACATTCTTAGTGGAGCTCCCATTTGGTCCAACAGCCTCCAAAACAAGTTCTTTATAACCCAAAACTCGTTCCTTCAACTTCTTCCCCTTTTCACCAAACAAAACCATCTCAAGAGCTCGGATTATCCCATCTTTTGTGAAGACATCACCTTCAATTCTCACCCCAATTTGCAAAACTTTTTCAACCATCCAACCACTAAGCTGATGATCACCAAAAAATGGCTTACCAATAGTCGGCACGCCGGCGGCAATACTTTCCTGCACGGAATTCGAACCAAAATGCGTAACAAAAACTCCGACCGATTCATGCCCCAAAATTTCCACCTGAGTAGCCCACGGAACAATTTTCCCAATCCCACGCGTCCTTTCCAAGAACCCATCTGGCAAAATGTGTTTAAATTTATCCCCGAGTGACCAAATAAACGGAATGTTACTTTCTTCCACGGCTTCCGCCAATACTTTCGCCTCCGGGGGCGGCAGCGCCGCCATGGTTCCCAACGCAATGTAGGCCACGGACCCTGTTTTCTGCTTGTCCAGCCAGGGGATGCAGCCGTGCACGTCGGAAACACTGGATGATTCCGGTGGGCATGTCCGATTGAAAGGGCCGATATTAACGACATTTTTGAACTTGGATTTGAGATCTTTCACGGCGGTTGGATCTAATTCTTCGAAAGAGTTCACAGCCAGAGCGTTTGCCCGGGGAAGCATTTGTCCCATTTTGTGGAGCATAACTGATAAGGGGGATTCCAAGTTTCCGAAGACTACTCCGGTGGGCAAATCACTCAGGCGAACTTCCGGCAGTCCGGGAATGAATCTGAGAACTTCATCCTTTCGTCCAGCTACGTCTATAGCAAATTGTTAAAGGAATACACTACAGAGTTACTTCCCATTGATAATAATAATAATAATAAAATTGGATGAATTTCCAAATTTTTAATTAAAAGATAAATTTATTGGTCTCTAAATTTGGTAGATTTCGCACTTTTGTTTTCGAACTTGAAACAATTTCTTCTAAGTTTCCGAATTTATTTAACATCCCCATGTAATCTATCGCCCAAATTTCGATCGACCAAAACCAATTCAACGCCGTCAAATTTGAGAGTTTTTTATTTGTCAATTTTTTCCTTTAACGTTGTCCCCATCTGCATTATTTTCTTCAAATTTCAATATTTTTGGCTTTGTTTATCACGTGTTTGTTGGCGTTAGACTGACTTTGGTAGAAATTTGAGTAATGATATACATAGGGATGAAAAACCCAAGTTTGAGAATTAAAGATAAACAGTTTTAAGTTCAGAGACGAAAGTGTGACATAGAGCTAAGTTTGATGACTAACGAAATTATTGTCATTCTTATTAATAATGAGATTCATTGGGCAATTTAAACAAATTTCACAAGGAGAAGTTAATTTTTCTAACATTTTTATTAGCCTTTAGTGCGTGAGTTTACCTTTACCATTTTGAGGATAATTTACTAAACAACTTAATTTCTTTCTTTTTTTCTCGTTTAGCAAAACTTATTACTCTACTTTGATTTTTTTATATTTGAAAAAAAATGTATTACTTTGATAAATTTTTGACTCATTTGTGCTTTTAAAAAAATACTTTAACATATTAGTTGCATTGTCTGACCATTACTAGTTAACCCAAAAAAACAATAAAAAAAAAATTATGCTCTAAATAGGCACAACTGACAGAGGTAGGAATCAAAACCCCGACATGTGGGTGACTCACTATGCATTATATTTACCTACTTAATATTGCAAAAGCCTACCAATGTTTTTTTGAGGCCTTTTCTTTTGGTTTTGGTTTTAATTTTGGTTTTGACAGTAAATTTAATATATTATAATTATTTTTCATCATTTCAATACAATTTGTTACTATTTAGCTATACCTTTTTTATTTTTTCAATAAATTTTTTACATTATAAAAATATTTTTCAAAAACATGTTTCAAAACCGTTTTCAAAACAATAAAAAAGAACAAATCCCAAGAGATTACTAAATATTTATCAATTTTAGTTTGTTTTAATAGAAAATTTATATTATTATTTTTCTTCATTTTTCTACCTTTACTAATGTAATATATTATGTGTTGTACTTTAAATTAACCTACAATTAAAAAAAAAGTAAAACATGAATTAAACAAACGATGAAAATTAAGTTTAAAGCTCATCTACCATCAGCTTCAAGTAGTCCAACGGTTTGCCTGATAAGTTCAGTGTAGACATGCACAGACAGGGAATTGGCTAACGGCAGCCAAACCGGCACCCAGGAAACGCCGTACTCCTCCGCCATCTCACCTGAAAACCACAGAAACGCATCCTCCACCACGCACCCAACCTTCCTTCCCACATCTTTCTCAGCCACCTCCGCCGCTTTTCTGAAGTTCCGGCGCGCCGTTTTCAGAAACAAATCGATATCCTCCATGGGCCTGCCCGAAAAGACATATCCCTCCGGCAAGCCGTCGGAAACGTCGTAAGCCTTGATATTATCGCCGTATCTTGAGGCGGAGGACGGCTGCGAGAAGAGGGAAGCGTTGCATTTTGGCGTGCTTATAAAAGAGAAAGCAACATTTGGGGCGGCTTTGGCTAGCCGGGCTACAAGCCTCAAGAGAAGGCCCGGATGGGATGCGAATGGGAAGGGAATAACCGCAACGTGCCGGGTTTGATGATTTGAGCTAAGATTCTCAGCCATTTTTGTCGGTGGGATTTCCTCTGAATGTAGAAGTATATAAGTGGGCTGTGGAAGCATTAATTTATTGATGTTTCCAAGTAGAAACTACTTGGAGACGAGACACCACATGCACGAAGGTGATGGTATTCATTTTTATTAGAAGAGTTCAGTAATATTACAGTTGGAAATCAGTTTTTTTTAAATCTTGTTTCGTAAGGTAGCAGGCGGCAAACAAGATTTCTACTCAAGGTTTGAGTTTAGAAAAAAATATATAGTTTTTAATGTTAAAAAAAAAATTTTATTTTTGAAAGAAAGTGTTGCAGAACAAAGTTTTGAACCATACCAAACGAAGTTTTGATTTTAAAATATTTTTCAAACTCAAAATTTTGCGAAACCAGTTTGCAAAACCTCTAAACGAACATATGCCCTTAATAATAGAATATTAATATATGATTTAGCAGCAGGAACTTAACGTACCCATTAGTCTCCAACCATGCCGAAACAGATACAAGAAATCAAAGACTTCCTCCCCACTGCAAGAAGGAAGGGTTGCTCAAACTGAGAGAATTTGTTGGCTCTGTTTGTTTTGATACTTTTTTAGGGAATCTCACTTTATTGAATTTTTTTTTAATTTTTATAAAGTAACACTTTCATTTTTTCTTAAATTCAAATCTTAAAATTAAAAGTTTTCATTCACATTATTTAAAAATAACATCATCATTACCTCTTTTTTTACACAATTTTTCATAAAACAATTCCCTCCAAAAAAAATTTATCCCCAAAAAAATAAATTCTTATTCGAATTACAGAACATACAGAGTTATAATCGTTTTACCCCCGTTAAATCATTTGGAAGTGCGTCTTATTTGTACAAGTTCATTATTTGACTATAGTAGTAGGTGGGTGTTGCCACCAATAGTTAGATGAACACATCTATTCTATTGCTGTACTTCAATATAATTTTTGGGACCCGATCATATGTTTCTGTTGGGTCATATTGGGAACTTATCTACTCTCAATAAATTTCCTTCCCTACTATTAGGGTTGAAAATGAACACGAATGATCACGAACAATGTCGAGCTCAACTCGATAATAAATTATCATGAAGATGATTTTTAACCTCGATAATAAATGAACAAAAACAAGATGTTGAAAACTCGTTAACGTTTATGAACAAATTCGATTAAATATTAACTATATAATATAAATAAAATAGTATATACACTAATAATTTCTTAAATAATATAAATAATTGAATATTTATATACATTTATATGTACATAGATATCAGTATATCAGTTTAAAAAGAATTTTAATTTTTATGTAAATTGATACAATATATTAAATTAACTAAATATTACAATTTTATGTTAGTTAATGTAAGTTAGAACGTATAAGAATGTTCACGAACAAGCTCGAGCTCAGTTCGATTAATAAATAAACAAATAGATTTGAGAGTATATTCGTCTAAAATTTTTAATTTAAACCTGATAGTGTGATGTCAGCATTCCAGAGGGATATTTTTGTCTGTTCAGTGATTTTATGGCTTCATTGGTAAGAGGGAGCAAACTGTTAATTTTAAAAATACAGAAGGGGGAGGGGGGCAAATTGTCAAAAATCAATAACACATGGGGTAAATAGTGATTAAGCCTTATTTTAATCTAAAACTATATACATCAAAAAGTGGTACTTATAGATTGAACTTTTTTTTATAAAGGGACAATGTAATAAATTATTATGTCCACTTTATAGTTAAATTTAATTGCATTGGAGTATTTTAGATTGGATATAAAAGAGAAATAGTATAATTGAAAGGTAACAAGTTTAAGGTTTTATGTTAAAATTCATTAAAAAAATTTAATATTCATAAAAAAAAATTGCCTTTTTTCGAAAGAGATAGTGATAATAGCAATAATGCAGGAGTTGTATTTATTTATTACGGCTTTACTAATAATGTGACCAACCAGCTACATAACTCTAAAAATAAAAACCGATCCCATACAAATAGAAAATAGACACATACAAGGCACGTAAATTTGTCTCCGGTGGGGTGGAGAAGTCACGTATACTTAATCTGTTCTACGAAAAAAGTTAAGTGGTATAAGTTTTTATGAGTAACAAAATATGATTTTAAAGTAGATTTTTTAATAAAATTGAGAGAATATATATCAATAACTTAGTTATCAATATTTGGTCCTCATATTTTTACTTTTAACTAGGGGTGATCCAACTGGCCCTCGGGTCGGGGCAGCCAGTTGGCCTGACCCAAATCGACCCTAACGGGTCGGTTAGATTCGGCCCTAACAGGCCAGTATGGGTTTTGGTCCGGGTCGGTTATGGCCAAGGCTTGGCCCTAACTGACCATTGTTTTTGTTTTTTTTTTCTTTCATGTTTCAAGTTTTTAAGTTTTGCCAATGTTTTTTCTTTTCTTCTTTCAATTATTTTTAATTACTGTCTGACCCGTTTCTTTCTTTATTTTTATTTTTTTCTTTTCTATTTCATGTTTTCCAGTTTTACTTCTGGTTTTTATTTTCTTTCTATCAATTATTTTTTTAATTAACTTCTTCACTTTCTTGAATGTTTTTTTCAATCTAGATTTTTGAGTAATTTTTTTAATACTAATAATAACTTAGAGGTTGGATAAAAATAATAATAATAACAACATTTTTTATTTGAAAATTTTGTTTGATTTGTACTCCAAAAATTAAACTTTTACGTATACATATTTTTTAAATTAATTTTTAAAAACATTTCGATTTCGTTTAAACAATTATTTCAAAAATATTTTTATAAAACTAATTTTCAAAAATATTTTATAAAATATGTGTTTAATTTTTGTACAAATATGCATTTGGAAAAATATTTATAAATATTTTTTAATATTTAAAATAAAATTTTAAAATAGTTGAAAAGGTGTCTCATAAAAATATTTTTATTTAAGAAATAATTTATGTAATCATCTAAAATTTATATATATATATAGACGCCTAAATTTATATTTTAATATATTAAAAATATAATGAAAATTATATTTTCTCAAATAACATAATTAAAAAGTTTAAATTTAAAAAAAAATCAATTTGAAAATTAGATTTAAAGAGGGCCCACGGGAATTTTTTGTTTTTTCTTTTGCTTTTTTGGGGATTATTTGAATTGTAAGGTGGGGGTTGGGGGGTGGAGGGGGAGGGCGCGGTGGTGGTGGGGGGGGGGGGCAGGGTGGGGTGTGGGGGGCTGGCCTGGGGGGGAGGGAGGAGAGGATACGGGCTGGGTGCTTGGGGGAATTACTGAACTGAAGGTTGGTTGGGGGAGGGGGGGGGGGGGGGGGGGGGGGGGTGGGAGAGGGTTTTTTATTTTTGGTTGGGCATTGGGGTGCATAAAAATATTTTAATTTTCTTTTTTTGCTGTGTGCATAGTAAAGAAAAAATAGAAAGAAAGAAAAAAAAAAAAGTGTCAATTAGGGTCGCTGCCCGGACAAAATTGAATTTGGCCTGGACCTCATCATTATGGCCGCGTCTCTATCTGACCCTACCAATTAGGGCCGGGACGGGTCGGGTCGGGATGGGTAGGGGCAGGTTTTGCATTTTGAGCAGGCCTGCTTTTAGCTGTGAGTTATTTGTAGACCACATATAATAATAATATTATAATAAAATGAATATTAGGGCCAAATGCTCATTTTAACACTTAAAGTTTTACTCTACGCCAAATAAGCTCTTAACTTTATGTTGGTCCAAATAAGGTCCCGACATTATAAAATAATGTCAATTTAACTCCTTTACGTGTAAATGCACAATAACAAAGATAGAATAATTTGGCCAAACTTTGTAAACATTGAGAGCGTATAAAACGTTGGAGACTTATTTGGACGCAACGTAATGGTAGATGCTTATTTAGACACAAGATAAAATATTAGAGAATAAAACAAACATTTACCAATAAATATTATAATAATACAAAGTGGACTCTTTAAATGGGATTGAGAGAGTATTTACAATCACATATAAAATTTGTAATATATAAAATACACATAAAAAATATAGCAGGAAATCCTTTATTATCTTTGATTCCAAAAAAATTGAAAAATGCCCTAGAAATCAAAGAGGGCACCACATGGGATGCTCTCTAAAAATGGAATTCCAACAACAATGGTTACACTCACAAATATTCCCAGTTCCCTTTTTCCAAGAACTTTCACTCGTGGAGCCAATGAAACAAATTTACCATTTTTTTTCTCATTGAACATTATTATTCTTCTGGTTTTTTTTTTCTAATTTTAAATAATGCAATATCCTTTCAGCACTGAAAATCATCCAACATTAGTTTAGATACAAAGTTCGGCATAAGTCTCCATAATGAGTTTGGCAAAAGCAGCCACGTAGAAACTTAATACACTGAGGCCATAACACAAAATAAACAATTAATGCATGACTCATGCAATAGGGAGGGAAGTATCCATCGTAAGTATTTCGAAACTTAAGTTAATATAAAGTTGTGGATGAATAGTTTACATAGATAAAGTAGGTAGTTTAGCATGTGCCTTTAACCAACGAGGGTAAGGGGTATTTATAAGAGAGAAGCCCCTTCAGCCCGTTCGCGGGCACCGTGTTTCTCGGTACGGCTCCCGGGTATATCGGGACTCACATATCTAGTTGAGGAGATGATGGGCATATCCGTAGAGGAGGTCTCCAGTCTTCCAAAGTCGCGCACCCAAGACCTTGAGATCGGAGGTGACATGACGCTAAGCTTGACAGAGTCTACTTACGAGAGAAATGGATGACGTATTCAATGTCACTCGCACTCGACAGCAAGCCCTAGAACTTGCTCGTATGGCCTGTGTATTAGGCTAAGATGTTGGATTCAGCTTTTGGGCCAACCCGGCCTATGTCATCCCCGAGTACACCAAACAATGACCTTCAGTGTAATAATGCGTCATTAATGCTTTAAATTTGGTTGGAATTTTCTTTTTTTGACTAAAGCAGAAAAGATGGATTCCTTTATTCATGGCTCAAGATTTTCTGTTACACTTTCCTATTATACTATGTGTTACACATCTTAATAACTCAATGTTAATATTCTTTTTTAAATTAATTTTTTCACCAATGCTATTCATTGGCATTCTACATAATTTTAATATAAATTATTTTATTTTTTACATTAATCTTGTATTTTAATATAATTTTATAGTATTTTTTTGATGTTTTAATCTCAATAAATTAAAATAAATATACCCTAAACCAAAATGGGTGAACCCTTAATCCAAAAATTTATTATAATGCTAATTAATATCATTGGTGAAAAAATTAATTTAAAAAAGAATATTAACGTTGAGTTATTAAAATGTGTAACACATAGTGTAACAGGAAAGTATAACAGGGGATCCTAAGCCTTCATTCAGCTCATGATAAAGAGGTGCGTTGGTTGTAATTGAGGTACTTGGTAGGATTATTTCCCTTAATATTCATTTTGGGGAAAAAAATTACCAAAATAAGCAAAAAAAATTTGAAATTCCCAAACTATTGAAAACGAATTTGGGAGATTTGTTTTCAGTTGAAAACGAATCTCCCAAATTCGTTTTCAACCGAACAAACCAAAAAAAAAAAACAAATTGAAATTCGTTTTCAATTGAAAATGAATTCATGAAATTCGTTTTCAATTGAAAACGAATTTCATGAATTCGTTTTCAATTGATCATCTTTTTTTTTTTTTTTTTTTTTGCTTTAATAAACGAATTCCATAATTAATTTTTTCTTTTTTTTGTTTTTTATTAATTTCATTAAAAACTAATTCCACTACAATGGTTTTTTAAAATGAATAAAAATAATTATATGTAAACGAATTTGTTAAAAATTAAATAATTATTTTAATTGAATCGAACCGCCGTAAATAGTTTTTGAGTTGTTATAAAAATAAAAAAAAAGGCAAAACATAATTATATAATTGAAATTTTAATTTGTAATTCAATAAAATTTTAGAAGAAGTAATTTACGGCATTTTTTGAAATACATAAAATCTTCGTATAAATGAATTTGGGGAATTTATTTATTTGTAAAAATTTAGTCACACATTATGTTTTAAAAATAATGAATTCCATTAAAAACATTAAAAAATATGAATTCCATTAAAAACAAAACTCATAAATTCCTTTCGCTTAAAAAGAAATAACATTAGACCGATGTCGGTTTTCCTGAGACACGAATGCGCCAAAGTCGTTTTTAGTACTTATGTAGTTTTTTCAAAACTCTAGTTGCAGGGAAAACGAATTTGGTAGTTTTGTTTTTCTCTATAAACGACTCAACCAAATTCGTTTTCCAGAAAAATATTTTTTTTTAAAGATTTATTACGAAAATTAGTATTCATGGAAAACGAATGTGGGGAATGCGAGGTGTAATTATGGAAAACGAATTTTTCTTACAGTTTTTTTTCCATAAGTACACCTCGCATTCCCCACATTCGTTTTCCATGAATACTAATTTTCGTAATAAATTTTTTTAAAAAAATATTTCTCTGGAAAACGAATTTGGTTGAGTCGTTTATAGAGAAAAACAAAACTACCAAATTCGTTTTCCCTGCAACTAGAGTTTTGAAAAAACTACATAAGTACTAAAAATGACTTTGGCGCATTCGTGTCTCAGGAAAACCGACATCGGTCTAATGTTATTTCTTTTTAAGCGAAAGGAATTATGAGTTTTGTTTTTAATGGAATTCATTATTTTTAAAACATAAATGTGTGACTAAATTTTTACAAATAAATAAATTCCCCAAATTCATTTATACGAAGATTTTATGTATTTCAAAAAATGCCGTAAATTACTTCTTCTAAAATTTTATTGAATTACAAATTAAAATTTCAATTATATAATTATGTTTGCCTTTTTTATTTTTTTATAACAACTCAAAAACTATTTACGGCGGTTCAATTCAATTAAAATAATTATTTATTTTTAAAAAAAATCGTTTACATATAATTATTTTTATTCATTTTAGAAACCATTGTAGTAGAATTAGTTTCTTAATGAAATTAATAAAAAAAAAAATTAATTATGGAATTCGTTTATTAAAGCAAAAAAAAAGAAAAAAAAAAAAGAGATGATCAATGAAAAACGAATTTCAATTTTGTTTTTTTTTTTTTTTTTTGTTTGTTCGGTTTGAAAACGAATTTGGGAGATTCGTTTTCAACTGAAAACGAATCTCCCAAATTCGTTTTCACTTAGTTTGGGAATTTTAAATTTTTTTGCTTATTTTGGTAATTTTTTCCCCCAAATGAATATTAAAGGTAAAAAAATCGTACTTGGTAGTTGGCAAAGGTTTAAACGACGTGGCAAGCATGCAATCCACTAGTTTTACCAACTTCAAAAATTAATGAGTAAATTAGATTTCTATCTTCCAAGTTTTAAAAAAGGAAAAATATAGTTTTGTTCACTTTTTTTAGACTTGCTACACTTGAGGTGCGTTGGTTGGAATTGAGGTACTTGGTAGTTGGCAAAGGTTTAAACGACGTGGCAAGCATGCAATCCACAAGTTTTACCAACTTCAAAAATTAATGAGTAAATTAGATTTCTATCTTGCAAGTTTTAAAAAAGGAAAAATATAGTTTTGTTCTTTTTTTTTTAGACATGCTACACTTTTGTTCACTTATACTTTCTTGGTGCAATAATAGTCTCTTATGCTTTCATGTTGTTGTAGTTTTAGTCATTGTGACTAGTTATTGCCAGCTTTAAGTCATCAAAGGGGTGGTCAATGGTTTATTGGGATTTGCTCGAAAAAAAAAAAAAAAAAAAGGACTTTCTCATGATTTTCGTATTCTTCAGTGACCCAAATTTGAATTTTTACCCACCTCTAAAATAAATGGTTCAATTAAAGCAATCAGAAACAAATTACAGAAGAAAAAAGAAAATCTATTTGCATCACGATTCAAGACGGCTCTAGTATACAATTTTTAAAATTACAAATTTTCACCTTTTTTTTTCACTTGGAAAGGTTCCCAAAAACTATTGACCTCCCATTTGACTGCTTAAAATTGGTCATAACCAGTTACACGGACCAAAACTGCAACAACATGCAAATATAAGGGATTATTTCTACACCAATGAAAAGTAAGGGACTAAAAATAAACATATCCAAACAAAGGGACCAAAACTACAATTATTCTTTTAATAAATTATTATTACACTAACGAGATTCCAGAAAATTATTATTACATTACTGGATTTCTTTTTTGGTTTCAAAAAACAAAAATGACTCTTAAATGTTATTTTCTTTTATTGAAACTAAGTGATGGTAATTTTATTAAATTTGGAGGGAAATTTTTATTTAACACAAATTTTATGGAAATGATGATAAGTTTTCAAACTTACGGAATAGATGTAGTTTCACAAAATCTCCCGAGGAGTAGATAGAAGTTATTCAAAATTAAATAGCGAGAATTTGCATTCAGTATTACGTATCCGTAACTATTTTATAGTGTTTTTTAAGCGCTCACATCTCTAGATTTAGTAATAACTATTCCACGTATAAAATTACTTTCTAATGTTTTTAAGCACTCACACATCACTTGACAAAATGAGTTCTATAGCATCCATAGTTTCACTCTTAGTGAAAACCCCATCTTTAACCCTTAAACCAACCCTTCATCTATCCTCCACCATCCCACTATTGATGAGAAATCTTTTTGTGTATTCATTATGAACTTGTACAAAGAGTTTATATACAGCTAACATACCAAACCTACGAGACCCAAAATAACCTACGAGACCCATAATACACTTAACTATACAATATATCCTACACCACCCCTCAAGTTGGGGCATGCAAATTGTGTATGCCCAACTTGGCTAGCAAAAACTCAAACTGCTGTCGCCCTACCGGTTTGGTAAAGATGTCTGCCAACTGAGAATTCGTGGGAACGTGTGATGTAGCAATGGTCCCCTCCACTGTGGCATCCCCTCAAGAAGTGACAATCCACTTCAATATGTTTCGACCGTTCATGAAAAACAGGGTTCTGAGCCAAATGTAGTGCTAACTGACTATCGCAAAATACCTGCATTGGCCCCTCCGTGCAAATCCCAAGACTCTAGAGAAGTTCCTTAAGCCACTTCAACTCACAAGTTACATTTGCCATAGCCCGATATTCTGCCTCTGCAGAGGAAAGTGAAACTGTAGCCTGTTTCTTGGTCTTCCAAGAGATAGGTGAAGCACCAAGAAATATCATCCATCCAGTAACTGATCTCCGTGCTTTGGGACAAGTAGCCCAATCTGAATCACACCACCCTGTGAACTTCAGATTATAGTCTCTCTGAAGCAGAACACCCTGTCCCAGGCTCCCCTTCAAGTAACGTACTACTCTCAAGGCAACTGCTCAATGATCCTCCTTTGGTGCCTACAAAAATTGAGACAAAATGTGCACGGAAAAACACTAGTCTGGCCTAGTGAAAGCCAGATAGATAAGCCTACCCACGAGCAGCAGATACTTCTCCCCATCGGCCAGGTCCGGACTCGTCGAAACGGCAAGTTTCTGATTCTGCTCCATCAGAAATGACACGGGCTTCGCTCCCAGCAGTCCTGTCTCAGATATAATGTCCAGAGTGTATTTCCGCTGACACAAGAAAATACCCTCTGCACTCCTCGCCACCTCTATGCCCAAAAAATATTTGAGCTTCCCCAGATCCTTCATGTGAAAACAGCCACTCAAATATTTTTTGAACTCTGCAAGTTCCTTGGAATTGTTTCCCGAAATAATTAAATGATCCACAGACACCAAAACATTCATCCTAATCCCCTGCTTCGAAAAAGTAAACAGTGAGTAATTCGAGTAAGACTGAACAAACCCATACCTCCGCAATGCTGCTGTCAACTTTGCAAACCAACATCTGGGAGCCTATTTCAACCCATACAATGATTTGCGAAGCCTACACACTTGGCCATCTCTCCCTTTGCCGAAACCAGGAGGAACCTGCATGTACACCTTCTCCGTCAGATCTCCATGCAGAAAGGCATTGTGAACATCCATCTAGTGTAGTTCCCAATCCTTTGCTGCTGCAATTGCTAGAAAGGTCCTAACAGTCACCATCTTCGGCACTAGTACAAACGTATCAGAGTAATCAATGCCTTCCACTTGGTGATTGCCAAACAAACCATGCCCTGAGCCTCTCAACCTGCCCATCTGAACGATACTTGATCTTATAGACCCACCTAATCTCCAATGCTTTCTTGCCAGCTAGTAATTTCTCCAATGTCCAAGTCCCATTCTTTTCCAGAGCTTGGATTTTAGTCTGCATTGCCTCACGCCAGCCTGCATATTTCATGGCATAACTACTACAAAACGGAGCTTTAACGGCTGCGAATTAACGGCGGAAAATAGAAAACCGCAGTAATAAAAGGAATGCGGACTTTCTACGGCGGTCTAAAAATGAACCGCCGTAGAACAGGACTTTCTACGGCGGTTTAAAAATGAACCGCCGTAGAAACGGACTTTCTACGGCGGTTGGGACAAACCGCCGTAGAAAGGGGATTTTCTACGGCGGTTGGAGGGAAACCGCCGTGGAAACTCCACTTTCTACGGCGGTTGGAAGGTATTTCCACCGCGGTTACCTTCCAACCGCCGAAGTGGACTTTCCACGGCGGTTTCCCTCCAACCGCCGTAGAAAGTCCCCTTTCTACGGCGGTTTAATTTTCTCCGCCGTAGTATTGACGTATATATATATTAAAACCTAAATAACACCGTGTATTCCCATATCGCGGCCGAGAGTGTCTGTCTCCAAATTTCTACTACGGTTTTGCACGTTGAACCTAAAGAATCGTCATTTGGAGCTAAAATTTACCACCTAAAGGTTAGAAACTTGTAAAATTTCCCAGTAATTGCTTATGCTTGTACTTTAGATATGTCATCCTATAGCATTTATTTTTATTTATGGTAGATGCATGGCTGAAAATTAAAGTTGCATATATTCCATGTATGTGGCGAACCTTAGTATTGTGGAACCCTATTTAGTTATACTATGTAGTTTTTGGGTGATGTAATTTGATTTATAGTGTTTGATTTTTAATGGATGATGTTCATATAATTAGCACTACTTAGAGTGTGTATTATTTTTTTATGCATTTTATGTGTTTGACGAAATGCATAAATGAAAAACTTAGAGTTTCTTCTTCATTTCATTATGTCTATTGCGCATGTGTTGTCATTGCATTATTTTTTTCATTGAGGTATTATAGTAGTTTTGATTATATATGACTAACATAAGTATTATGACATGTGCTAAGACAAGCATGCAACTTGATACTTTGTACATTGTTTGTTGAATTATTATTTGGTATTTTTAATTATTTCAAGGTCTTAGTTACACATGGATCGAAATATCTTGTTCTGTGGTGATCGGACCTCCGATTCTTATGCGAGAGAAGTTGAGAATTTCATTCAATTCGCTTATAAGAATACAAAGTACGTTCATTGTCCGTGCAAAGCTTGTAAAAATGGGGCGCGGTTTGATAACTCAGATACAATAAGATTCCATTTATATCGGCACGGGTTTGATCCTTCTTATAAATTGTGGATTTGGCATGGTGAAAGTATTGATGGTTTACCTGAGCAAAGAAAATCTCATGCAAAAGGAGATGATGCGATTACTAGAGATCGATTAGATGCCATGATTGAGGATGTGGCCGAGGATTTTGCTGATAAACCGGAAGTTCTTGCTTCCATTTTGGGTGACAATGAGAAGCCTCTATACAAGGGATGCAGTAAATATACACGATTGTCTAGTGTTTTGAAGTTGTTTAGTTTGAAAGCGGCAAATGGGTGGTCAGATACTAGTTTTACAGCCTTATTGAGGGTATTGAAAGATATGCTCCCAGAAGATAATGAACTTCCAGATCGAATTTACGAGGCAAAAAAAATGTTGTGTCCACTGGGTATGGAGTATAAGAAGATCCACGCTTGCCCAAATGATTGCGTCCTCTACAGGAATGAGTATAAGGATTTATTGCGGTGTCCTAAGTGTAAAACTCCCCGATACAAAAACAAGCAGCTGTGTGATGCTGTTGAAGACAGTTCTGATGCGCAAAAGAAGGGGTCGCCGGCTAAGGTTCTGTGGTATCTTCCTATAATACCGAGATTTAAACGGTTGTTCGCTAATGAAAAAGATGCAAAACTATTGACATGGCATTCAGATCGGTGTATTCCCAGTGATGATGACAAGGTGATAATGCATACATCAGACTCAGATCAGTGGAAAAAGATCGATTCAATGTATCCTTCTTTCGGGGGAGAAGCCAGAAATTTGAGGCTTGGTCTGTGTACTGATGGAATGAACCCGTTCGGCAGTCTGAGTAGCACACATAGCTCATGGCCAGTGATGTTGGTTATTTACAATTTGCCGCCTTACTTGTGTATGAAGCGCAAGTACATACTTATGTCTCTAATGATTTCAGGCCCACGGCAACCAGGAAATGACATCGATGTGTATCTTGCTCCTCTTATTGAAGACTTGAAAAAGTTATGGGATGAAGGCGCACCTGTGTTTGATGCCTACCGTGAAGAAATGTTCACATTACGTGCCATGTTGTTCTGTACCATTAATGATTTTCCTGCTTATGGAAACTTGTCTGGGTACTCTGTTAAAGGGCATAAAGCATGTCCAATATGTGAGCAGAGTACAGATTTTTGTCAGCTTGCACATGGGAGGAAGACAGTATACCTTGGGCATCGCAGATTTCTTCCCGAGACACATCCGTATCGCCGTATGAAAAGAGCATTCAATGGATTCCAAGAGTTCAGAAAAGCTCCAGAACCCTTGAGCGGCCAGAGGTGAAAGCTCGTGTGACGGACATCAATGTGGAGTTCGGTAAAACTTCGGAGTCCAGCAATAATGATACAGGTTGTTGGAAGAAAAAATCCATATTTTTTGAACTTCCATACTGGGAGAACTTGGATGTCAGACATTGTCTCGATGTTATGCATATTGAGAAAAATATTTGCGAAAGCCTGTTAGGTACGCTCTTGAACATCCCTGGTAAAACTAAGGATGGTTATAACGCGAGACTTGATATGGTTGATATGAACATAAGAGCAAATTTAGCACCGGTAGCTCGAGGACAACGCACATATCTACCCCCTGCCTGTCACACTTTGTCCAGAAAAGAGAAAAAACAACTGTGTTCAAGTTTGCGTAGCATCAAAGTTCCATCCGGATATTCTTCAAATGTAAGCAGACTTGTTTCCATGAAAGATTTAAAACTGGTTGGTTTGAAGTCTCATGATTGCCATGCCTTAATGCAGCAATTGTTGCCTGTAGCTATTCGCTCGATATTGCCCAAGCATGTTAAGTCCAGTATAACAAGACTTTGTTTCTTCTTCAATGCTATATGTAGCAAGGTTATCGCGCGCGAAAGACTTGATCAGCTACAAGATGAAATAACTGTTGTCCTCTGTCAATTAGAAATGTATTTTCCACCCGCCTTCTTTGATATTATGGTGCATTTGGTGATTCATTTGGTTAGAGAGATAAAAATCTGCGGGCCTGTTCATTTGCGATGGATGTACCCATTCGAGCGATATATGAAAGTATATAAGGGGTATGTTAAGAATCGTTGTCGTCCTGATGCTAGTATTGTTGAAGGTTATATAGCTGAGGAGGTAATTGAGTTTTGCACTGAATACTTGGCCGAGACCGCATCCATTGGAATATCTAAGAATCGGCACGATGGAAGGATTACAGGTAAGGGCACAAGGGGAGGAAGATTTTTTTTGCCGTCTAATGTTGAATTGATGAAGGCGCATCTCTACATTCTGCGCAATTCTGAAGAAGTTGCGCCCTATGTGACAGACCACATACAGTCAATAAGAACGTCTTATCCTGCTTGGACGGATCAACGTGTGCTCAATGAACATATTCGGACATTTGTCTATTGGTTTGGTAATGCTGTCCTGGGCAAAGACGTTTCGGAGACATTGAAATGGTTGGCATTTAGGCCCAGCCCTGCGGTACGAGCATTTTCATGCTATGAAATAAATGGGTATTCATTTGCTACTAAGAGACAAGATGAGAAGAGTACAGCACAAAACAGTGGCGTTACATTAATCTCAGAGGCTTTACATGTTTCTAGCAGGAAGGATAAAAATCCATTGTATGCAAGCATGGCTATTACGGGGTGATCGAAGATATTTGGGAGGTTGACTATGTTTGTTTCAAAGTATCTGTATTTCGCTGCAAATGGGTTGATAACAATAGTGGGGTTCGAACTGATGATCCATTGGGTTTTACCTTGGTCAACCTCAATCGGGAGGGTTTCAAGAGGGAACCATTTATACTTGCATCGCAGGCGAAACAAGTTTTTTATATTACCGATCCTTGCGACGAACATTGGTCTGTTGTTCTTCATGGTAAACAACATCACGGTTTGGAAGGGATAGATACAGAAGAAGGGCTTCATGAGGCTGGCCCTTTCTGTAGTGGGTTACCTGAACCGAGAGCAGATGAGGAAGATAGGGAACTTGATAAATACATACTTCGTGATGACCACAGCGAAGGATTATGGTTCGAGGATCAAGTGTCCCATAAGAGAAAGAGAATAAGTTAAGAATCATTTTCAGGTATATTGTTTGTTTTTATTAAACTTCAATTCCCGTGGGTGTGTATGTGTGTTTGTGTATTTGTATATGTTTCTTTGATTTTAATGAAGAGAGGTGGACATAAATTTTTAACAACATTTATTTTTATCCTTCGTACTGTGGGATTGAAACAGGTCACAACTCGGATGAAGCCGCGCAATCAAGGGACAAAATTTCCAGGGACTTCATATGCGGAACTGTTTATAAATGAATATGTTATTGTTTGAAATTGTGTGAAGCTTCTGTGCTGATCTTAAATTGCACTTGTGTTTTGGTAAAAAACAAGCAGAGGAGATTCTGTCTGAAGTGATTTGAAACTGAATTCCGTATTATTCGAAATAGTTGGAATTTTAGTGAAGTATTGAAGTATATGTGCATCGAATTTACAGGGGGTACGTTACATTTATAGGGGAGACTTTGTCAAATTTTCCGGAAAATAGATTTCCGGTTTTTCATTTATGAATAAATGTTTCTTGTATTATTATTATTTTCTTCCAAGGAGTAGTACTTTGGTAAAATTTCCAGGGAAATCTATACGCAGTTCATTTTGTTTTTATTTTATATTTAACTCTTTATAAATTACTTGTCAGTGGGTTCGGGAAACAGGGGAAATGCAGGGGAAAAAATGGGAGTGGAGAGGAAGAGAATGAGGGGAAAAGGAAAGTTCAAAATTTTGAACTTTAATTAACCGGGTCGTCTATTCAACGGCGGTTAAACATTGAACCGCCGTTGAAAGTGGTACTTCAACGGCGGTTCAATGTTGAACCGCCGTTGAAAGTGTAACTTCAACGGCGGTTCACTTGTGAACCGCAGTGGATTCATTTTTCAACGGCGGTTCGAGGTTGAACCGCCGATGAAAGGTCTCCTCGTAGAAAATTGGAGCCAATTCCCGCGCGGGCATATTTTAATATTAATTTGTTTTTTCCATTTTTCAAATAACTAATCTCACAATTTTGTAAGTATAATAATACATACCCTGATTGTGTATATTTATTAATTATAGGTCAAATATAGAAATTAATAAATTTCGTAAATTTATTACATGTAAGAGACGATAAAATAATAAGCTTCATTATGTTCCCTTAAATATCTACTTTTTCGACAAATGCATTATAGGTACGTATAGTAATGTAAAAATTAATTAATATTAGTTAAGAGGCCGAAAAAAATTAAATAGATACTGGATTTCATTAATTTACAAACATATATATATATACATATATGTTTATACATACATATATATATATATATACATCTTTCTCTTTTCTCCTTTCCCCTCTTGATGCACATCATATATATCCAACTCGATCTCTCGATCCTCTATGCTCTCGATATCTTGTAAATTTCCACTACATAAATAAAATATTTTCATTTGAAGAATTGAATACTTTAAGACAACTTTTATAATTAATTATTTGAATGTATATATATATAATGTATTTTGAATTTGGTACAAAAAAATAGAAAATCCATGCGTACGTACGTAGCGCTGGAATTGGCTCCAAAAACCACTTTTCTACGGCGGTTCAAAGTTGAACCGCCGTAGAAATCAAACTTTCTACGGCGGTTCATTCTACGGCGGGTTCTCGGTTGAACCGCCGTAGAAAAGTAGTTTTTGGAGCCAATTCCCGCGCTACTCATGAATTTTCTATTTTCATATCATTTTCTAAACCCTAAACCCTAAACCCTACTCTCTATTAAGTTTTTTTTCCCGATTTTCATAAATTAACCGCGGTGACTCTTAAGATGTAAATAGATTTATAGTGAAGCGCCACCCTTTTCATGGATTTTCGCTTTGACATTCAAAGGAATGAAACATTTGAAATCATGCATATGTACAAAGTCAACCTATCGGTCAACGTTTTTCAAGCTTAAGTATATTAAGCTTTGAATTTTGAAATTGCTAAATTCAAGTTTCTATCAAGCATTTTATCATCCAAGCACCTTCAAAAGCTCAAGTAGTTATGCATAAAGATTCAAACAATCCAAAGCATTCATATTTTCAAAGTCAACTACTTGGTCAAGTTTTTTCAATTTTAAGCATACAAAGCATACAATCATTGAAGCTTGCCATTTTGAAGCATATATCCTTAATTTTCTCATGTGAGCAACTTCAAATTATCAATAAGTTAATTCTTAAACTCTCAAATAAGCCAAAGCATGTATATTTAAAAAGTCAACCACTTGGTCAACCATTTTAATGTAATGCAAACATGCTTAATTCTTGCTATCTTGAAATGAAAATTTTCAACCGTTTTAACATGCAAGAATTTCAAGATACCAAAGATGACATAGATCCTAATGCATCATTTTAACTCTAAAACATGGCATTCTAGGATTATATCACTCAAAGACTCATCAATCAAATGCAAATTTCAAATTTTCCACTTAATTTTTCTCTATTTTGCCTAACTCATCTTTTCTTGAGTATTTTAACTTCAAAATTGGACTTAGCATATTTAAAATATCATTCTAATTTCATTTGACCAATTTTCATCTTCTAAGTATTTAAAAGTCTAAAAGTCAAACTTCTAACTAATTTCAAATAATGCTCATAAAGTCCTAATGACTTTCATAAAAAAAAAATTTCGGCCACTTAAATTTTATTAATTAATTTTTATGTTACTATACGTACCTAATGTATTTGTGGATTTGATTTTTTTATCCCGTTCGCCAAGTCAAAAAAGTAGGAATTTTAGGGAACATAATGAAGCTTATTACTTTCTTGGCTCTTACATGTATTAATGTGACGGAAATTATTAATTTTTAACTTTGACCTATAATTATTGTACGTGTAGTAGCACGCGCGGGAGATTTAAATGCAAATATGTGGTTCAATTGAAAATTTGAAATTTAATTATGAAATGGTTAATAAAAGACGAGATTGTGTACATAATTAATAAATATACAAAATATGGGTATGTATTATTATATTTACAAAATTGTGTGAATAGTTTTTTGAAAATGGAAAATAAAAACATTTAATATTAAAATAAGCCCGCGCGGGAATTGGCTCCAATTTTTTCCTGTACTTAAACCGAGAAAAAGTGCGAACTTTCAACGGCAGTTCAACCTCGAACCGCAGTTGAAATGAGAATCCACTGCGGTTCAACATAGAACAACAGTTGAAAGTACACTTTCAACGGCGGTTCACATTGAATCGCAGTAGAAAGTATACTTTCAACTGCGGTTCAAGGTTGAACCACAGTTGATCGTTGGTTCACCCGCCGTTGAAAGTACACTTTCAACGGCGGTTCAACATTGAATCGCAGTTGAAAGTGTACTTTCAACTGCGGTTCAACCTCGAACCGCCGTTGAAAGGTACTTTCAACTGCGGTTCGAGGTTGAACCGCAGTTGATTGTTAGTTTCAACGGCGATTCTCGGTTGAACCACCGTTGAACCGACGGCCGGTTATTAATTATAATTCAAATTTTTACCTTTTTCATTTCCTCCCTCATTCTCTTCCTTTCTTCTCCCTCCTTTTCCCCTTCACTTCCCCTGTTTCCCGAAGCTTCTCTCCCGCGGCCGTTCGTCTTCTTCGCGCTTCTCCCATCGCCGGCGACCTCCTCCACCTTCCGATCACCCGTCGGCTTCCCAAGCAGTCACCGATTGTTCGGCTGCCCAAGCATTCACCGTCGGTCGGCTCTCCATTTCCACCCTCCCATATAAACTTAAACTTGGATTTTTTTGAGTTCACCCAAAAGGTTCCACCTTCTATGCTTTCATTTTAAACTTTTGTGTATTTAACCTTACATTTTGTAAATGCTTACCATTGCACTAGGATTTTTTTGGTTGATATTTATGGTTGATTTCGGTTTTAATCCTTGTGATGAAAGCTTGGAAAGTTTGTGGATTTATTGATTGTTTGTAGCATTTGGTTTGGTTGTTGAATTGAGTGTTTTGTCCTACATAAGTTGAGAACCTAGGGCTTTGATTAATGTTCCATTAGGTACCCTTTGAAATTGGGGTTTTTTTTTGAAAATGAGAAACTCAAATGATTATTTCGGTTTTGCTTGATTAATTTTAGAACATTGGTGTTTGATTTCGGTTTTTATTCGATTTAGTGTTCCTCCTTTAGTGATAATGAGGAAAATGCTTTGTTGTTGATTCCACTTTGTGAAATGTTATTCCTTTAGTGAAATGAATGAATGAATGTTCTCATTAGTTGTTGGTTGTGAAATGTGAAGTACTTTATCAATGGTACCCTTGAGAAGTCCACTTTTTTTGGCCCTCATTTGGTTTAATTTGGATAATGGTAATTGTGGATTTTTAGGAGTGAATTTTGCGAATGTACATTGCCTTTTTTTCCACATTAGTTGTTGGTTGTGAAATGTGAATTACTTTATCAATGTGAATTACTTTATCAACGGACTTTTTTTTGGCCCTCATTTGGTTTAATTTGGATAATGGTAATTGTGTATTTTTAGGAGTGAATTTTGCGAATGTACACTGACTTTTTTTTCAACATTACAAGCATTCTTGTATTTGACATTAAAGCTTTTTTTTAATTGCATATATGTTATATTGAATTCTCTTTCTATGTAAATGAAGTTTAAGGTACTTTCAATGGCCCGAAAAAGAAAAAGCAATACGGAGCATGGAGATGGTTCTTCTACTAAATCTAGTAGAGTTAGAGGCCCACAAATTGCAATGATCTATTGGAAATGCGAAAGGATGGGAAAACTCTTGACATTTCTTTTGATTCCACCCTCGAGCCTAAAGTGTATCATGTAAAGTGGATTACCTTTGTGGCATATACGGCCCGGAGCAAGTGGACTTAGTGGAATATGAATCATGGCCGAAAGTTCCCGAGGAGCTCAAGAAGAGAGTTTGGATGGAAATACGGGTATTTTCTTTAATTATAATGCATTGTTTGTTTCTTAATTCTTCCATACACTTAACTCAAATTCCTCACTAAATTTTTACTCCTAATTTTCACTGTAGGCATTATTTGTTTTCGAGTCAACCGAAGAACTCGAAGAAAAGTGGATTAGTTATGCCGGTAAACGGTGGAAAGATTTCAAATCCTATTTAGGGAAATATGTACATGGTCCCATGAAGGGTAGGGACCCATGTTTGGAATATAAATTTCTCCCTAGGGAGACATGGATTAAGTTCAAGGCTAGCCGCGAGACAGAAGAATGGCAGGTATATTTTTTTAAAATTGATTTCCTTCTTCTTTTTGGATATTTGAAATTGCTCAGTTTAGGGATAATAATTTTTCATTATATTTCTCTCTAGGCAATTCGTGGAAAAGCGCAAAAGAATGCCAATTTAAATGCTTTCTACCATAACTTATCTCGCGGTGGCTACCGACTGCTGAAGCAGCAGTTGCATGACGAGGAGGTGAGTGCATCCGGAAAGAAGCCTTCAGAGGAGGGTCAGTCCGAAGAAGAAGGCGAGGATTCTTATTCAGGGCCAGGCCGTCATGACCTTTGGATACATGCCCATACGAACAAAAAAGGGGAATACTTCACGCCAGAGGCTGGGCGTGTAGCGATGGAAATTGTAAGTTTTGCACCATACATTTTCTTATGTTTCAATTATTTTAATATTTAAAGTCTATGTGTATAGAATTTTTATTATAACTGATTATTTATTACTAGATATCTATGATGAAATGCTAATTAATAATTTGGTTGTCATTAAATGTTTATATCGCAATTATTATTATCTAGTTGTCACTGTAAAGTAAATAAATGACTAATTTGTATATATGTGTATTTATTTATATTTATAATTATGGTTATCAATTTTATATTTAAAATTTATATACATAAATGAATAATCTCTGTATATGTGTATTTATTTATATTTAATTGATCTATTTACATTTACTATATTTGGCAAAATGTGTAGGAAAATCTATGTTCCCGCGAGTCCCAAGGGGAGACCGTTGCAGAGGGTAGGAATGACATTCTTGTCATTGCAACGGGCAAGCGCGATCACCCCGGTCGTTATCGCGGCCATTCTACGCGGGCACGTATCACAGAGGTTTTCCCACAGAAAACAAAGCCGTCGCTTAAAGAGGAACTTGATTTAACTAAGCGACAACTTCAGAAAACCACTGCCCAACTAGATGAATGTCAGACACAGCTGAAGATGATGATTGGGGTTATATGTGGTAAGATGGGAACCGATTATGATACATTAAAAGCCACCGTCATGAATAATGCCCCGGATGAGAGCTTGCACCCAGAGACCTCCGGAGCGGTCCCTGTATCCCCTGTGAGCCCTGTTTCTCCTCTGATACCTACAAGGTTGCCCGATTTGGAGATGCTACATGTTGCACCTACGGACCCGATCAAAGCCTCTGACGGCGGTGCTTTAGGCGAATACAAGGTAAATAAAATTAGACGGCTTCTTTTAATACTTCAAAAAAAAAAATTTTCTTTATTACAGTGCTTTGTTAAGTTATTCTTAATAGTTGACTAATGTTCATTCGCTTGCCTATTATCTTAGGACGGGTGTGAATGCCATCTGTTCCTTCATGAGGATTCGCAAACGCGGCGTAAGCTTGTGGCAAAAGGAAATATTTATAAGCAAAGCAAGCACCACGGGCGTGAGGTTAGGAAAGGTTGCACGAGGGTCACAATTAAAATTTCCTATGATGACTGTGCCCCGCTGCCATTTCCTGAGGAAGAGGCTGCAACAGTGGGAATGGCCAAGTCCTTTTTCGTGGAATGGCCTAAATAGTTGATTGAAATTATTCAGCCGGCTCCAGTAACAAAGGTATATTCTTTCATTTATTTGTGTATTACTTAATACCGTTTTGTATATTTAATGTTATTTCAAATGATGTTAGGTGGATAAAAGTGCCCAAAAGAAAAAAGGCCGGATGAGTTCTATGGATGACAAGACATCTCCTTCGGCGACGGTTCCGACTGAGGAGTCATCCTCATCGACAGCTGATCCATTGCAAGAGTTACAGCTCCGATGGGATAATGATTCGGGCTTCGATGGCTTCTACTTTCAAATGACAAAAGAAGTCATAGGTTTGGACCAGCCTAATTTCATGGATCGAGGGGATGTCAAAGAGTTATTGACCAGAGAAAGCCAGGTCTCAAACAGTTTGATGCAGTTGTTCACCCAGTGAGTTTCCACTTAATTTTATAACCTATTTCTGATTATTGTTATATATTATGCATTCCATGTGCATAGGCTAACCAATGAAGCCCTTTTTGTAAATTCTTTAGAGCTTTACATGAGTTAGCTGAAAGGAATGGGAGAAAGGGGATAGGTTTCCTTTCGGCTGATCATGTCACACCCACACAAACTACGCTTGAAGCTAGAGTGAACTACATTGTGCGAATCTTGAAGGATAGGAATAAAGAAATGTATATGGTGCCTTATCTTCAGAGGTAAGTGACACTGTAAGCGATTCTCTAATATTTAAGAAACACTGATATAAAGATCTGACGTACGTCATTAAATTTTTTGTTGGCAGTGAACATTGGATGCTAATGGCCATTAGACCAGTAGATAAGGTTGTATACTGGTTTGATTATTTACAAAATCCACAGAAGGGGGAGGCGGTGGAGCTTATGGACGAGTGAGTTATATATATTAACACTGTTAGAATGCCTATATATCCATATATTGCTAATTATTTTCGTGCCGCTTTCATTTTTATAGGGTGATGTTTAACTATCAAGCTTTCTTGGGATTGCCCAGAAATGTGCATATGCCACCTTCGTGGATAGTAGTTAAGGTAAATTAAATTGGTTCTTATTAAAATTTTTAATTACATCCGTGGGTCTAGTAGCCTAAGCAATTAGTAGTGTTAGTTGTTTTAATTAAATCCGTGAGTCTAGTAGCCTATGTTAGTAAAGTGTTAGTCAATTAATTTATTAGTTAGTCAAGTTATTTATTGAGGTATTTGATTATGCATGCAATCCATAGGTCCAGTGCTCCCAGAAGTTAATATAAGCATGCTTTTTGAACATAATAGGAAGATGAGTAGAAATTAATTAGTGATGAATATTCGTAGAAATTTTTTACTCACCGTTGTGTTGTATACAATTAATTGTATGATCTTCTAACTCGTATATATTAATTCATTAGCATAAAAGGCAAACGAGCAATTGGGAGTGTGGGTACTATGTAATGCACTACATGTACCAAATAGCAATGAAATCATCCACATTTGCACTTGAAAAGGTAAATATATATTTCTCATTACATATTTAAAAATGACTGTATTTCATTTTGCTTACTCGGGTACTTATAAATTTCAAAAAACTGTTGCAGCACTTCAAGATCGACCGCACTCCATTAAGCAATGTGGAGATAGATGCAGTGCAAAAAATATGCGCTAATTATATTTTGGAGCATCCTCCGTAGTTGTAGGCCTATACTAATTAGCTTGTTCATATTAGAGTTGTAAAAATATTTTTTGGATACGATGTATTATAAAAGCGATTTCAATTTGTATATTGGTGATATTTGTATTAAATTTCAAGTTCTAGCAGCAGGTTTTCCTTTAAACCAGGTTTTAGCAGCAGGTTTTTAATGATTTTAATGCGGTTCGGGTGTTAAAAGTGTACACTTTCTACGGCGGTTCAACCTTGAACCGCCGTAGAAGAGTGTACACTTTCTACGGCAGGTTCGACCCGTCGTAGAAAGTCCGCTAACTTACAACGGCTGCCAGATAGATGGCGGTTCAAAATTGCTAAACCCCGCCGTTAAAAGCCCTTTATAACCGCTATTAATGCTCCGTTTTGTAGTAGTGCATCCTTGAAAGACTTAGGCTCAACTCCTGTAGTAACAGCTGCAAGAAAGGTACGATGGTCCACCGAAAAATAACTACTATCCAAATAATTAGACAAAGGGTAGAGATTACCATGACCGGAGGAATGCTTGGAACTCGATGAACCGGGGGGGGGGGGGGGGACTTGAAACCAACAATTGTATTAACCACAAAATCTCGAAGACGAACAGAAGGAACCCGAGTACGCATACCTCTACCCAAATGCACAATCGGATCCCCTTCGCCTCGCAGCTCAGCCCCATCCATCACGGACTGCAGCTGCTGGCCGTCCTCGGCAGCGACAGAGGGCTGCGGAACAGTCTCGGGATCTCCCCCCGCCGCTGTTGGACCTGGCACATCTGATGGCACCGCAGTGGTGCTAGGCGAAGCCGAAGGGGGAGGCACCTCCAGTAGGTCCTCATCTTCCTCAAACTCATCCTGTACAATGCCAACCAAGTTCGGTGCAACCATATGTTCCTCAACCAAAGCAGCAGAAGGATGACCAGAGAATGGAAACACAGATTCAACAAATTTAACATCACGGGAGACAAAATATTCACGGGTCTCCAAATCATACAACTTCCACCCTTTTTTCCCAAACGGATATCCCACAAAGATACAACGACGACTTCTATTAGCAAACTTATCAAATTTGGCTTTTAAGTTGTGGGCATTGCACAAAGAACCGAAAACACGTAGCTCAGACAAAAGAGGTTTCACACCAAACAGACATTCATATGGGGACTTATAATTCAATAATTTTGAGAGAGTCTGATTTATCAGATAGCCAGCAGTTAAAACACATTCACCCCAAAACTGCACAGGAAGATTAGCCTGAAATTTTAAAGGCCGAGCTACATCTAATATGTGCCTGTGTTTCTGTTCAACTCTACCATTCTGTTGGGGGTGCCTACACAAGAGGTTTGGAAAATAATACCCCGATCAGCCAAAAAATTCCTATGACAACAGAATTCAGTCCCATTATCACTCCGCACCATTTTAACTTTAGCATTAAATTGACGTTGTACTAAAGCTAAAAAACGGGTAAACAATTCAAACACCTCAATTTTATCACGCATCAAGTAAATCCAAACTCCTCGAGTAAAATCATTAACTATAGTGATAAAGAAATGAGCACCACACGAAGATAAAGTATGATAGGGACCCCACAAATCACAATGTATCAATTCAAAAGGAAAACATGATTTATTGTCACTCAATAAAAATAATTCATGACTCTGTTTGATCTGGCAACACACATCACAAGACTTATTCAAACTATCACTAGAAATAAACTCAAATGGTAGGTTCTTCACGATCTTAGCTGAGGGATGCCCCAATCTTTGATGCCAAACAACCGGATCCTGCTGATCAACAACTCGATTTGCCTGAACACCAAAGCCACCCCTAAAGTAGTAGAGTCCCCCCCGCCTTTCACCGATTCCAATCAGCATCCTCGAACGTCGATCCTAAATAACACAGCCAGATTTAACACAGTGTACCACACAGTCAGTATCATCAACCAGATGCGAAAGAAAAATAAAGTTGCACAATAAATGAGGTACATAATAAACATTATTCAAGGTCAAGTGACTAGACAATCTTACCGTTCCACTTTTCACAGAAACAACCTTACCATTATGAAGTCCAACAGTGCAAGAAGGCATATCATGTAAATTGGACAACAAAGACAAGTTACCCGTGACATGATTCAAAGCACCCATATCTATAAGCTATAAACTGGACAGAAACTCACCACTCAATCGATCATCGGTGCTCTTATTACCCAAAAGAGAAAGCAGCTGTTGCAATTGCTCAAAACTCACACCCGGAATACCCAAAACAGGCGCCAAATCACCACTGCCCACCGCGGCACCTCCACTGGTCGCCGGACAGACCACTGCCCGCACCTCAGCAGCGCGAGGTCGCGCCGCTGCACCTACTGCCGGTCCGCCTCCTTTCCCATGGCCAGCTCCGTAATCAAGGTTGGCCTTCCCACGGAATTGAGGCCGTTCTTCCCACCATTCCGGATATCCATTCTTCACAAAGCAGGTAGATTCCTCATGCCCAATCCTACTACAGTAAGTGCAAGTGACATTAGGAAGAAATCTCGATTTATACTCAGAAGTACCTTTATACGGGGCTTTCACAGCAAAAGTCATCACATCCGCCTGGTCAGATTTGACAGAACTGTTCCGGGTCTGCAGTTGCTCCTCTTGATTCATTGCCTTAAACGTCCAATCCAAGGTGGGTAGTGGATTTTGCGCCAAAAGTTGAGAACGAAGGCTCCCAAATCGCTCCTGATTGATGCCAAACAAAAAAATCATGCAACTTCGCCTCATCCTTTTTCTTCTGAAACTCTTCACTCATTCCATAAATACAAGTAGGCATCGGATTGTATTTGTCGAGTTCATCTTATACTTTTTCTAATCTCTCAAAGTATGTAGCAACAGACATGGTGGCAGTCTGTTTGCAATTGGCCAGCTCAACTTTTAACTCCTGTTGTCGTTGCCCACTACTAACAGTAAACCGTCTTTACAATAAATCCCACAACGGTTTCGCCTCTTCAAAATAAGCAATCGTGTTCTTCTGCGACTCGTCAATGGTGTTCATGATCCATTGCACGAGTGTAGATTGCACCGCATCCCAATCATTCAGATACATCGGATTCACAGGTTTGCGAATACTACCATCCACAAAACCATACTTTCGCCTTCCTTGCAACGATAAGCGCATAGAATAAGCCCATTGTTCATAATTCGCATCATTAAGTTTCATTGTACTAATCATGTTCCCCGGATTATCATTGGAGCCAAGATAATACGGAGAAGAGGGGTCAATTTGCCGACAAATAATCTCTGCATCAGGGTCATCAGTCCCGATCATCGGGTTCGGGAGGTTCACCGGAGCCGGCGTCTGCTGGTCGGCGCCGAGGGCCGTGATCTTTGATCCTTCATCAGCCATGGTGAAGGAGATCAGGGGGGGGGGGGGTGCTCGAAAAAATCAAAGGAGGAGGCTAGGGTTTTTTATTTTGTGGCTCTAATATCATGATGAGAAATATTTTTTTGTATTAATTATGAACTTGTACAAAGAGTTTATATACAGCTAACATACCAAACTTACGAGGCTCAAAATACACTTAACTATACAATATATCTAACAACTGTTCAACCTTTGATCCCCAAAAAAATGGCCTACAAATCAAAGGTACCCCACAAGATATTCTCTCAAAAATGGAGTTCCAGTCACAAATATCCTAATTTTTCCACTTTCCAATACTTTAATTTGTGGAGCCCACGACACAAATTTGCCATATTTTCTTGACCAATTGATAAATTTACCAGGCAAATTCTTCCTCGTGTGGTCCCTCGATGACCAAAGAAATGGACGTTAACAAGTTTCCAATGCCTCTGCTAAAGCTAATGCTACCAATTCTTTCGGATGAGGAGTGCGGCTCCAAAGCTGATGTATAAGATGGACATAGCCTTCTGCTTCTCCAGCCATTGAAGGCAGTCGTAGTTGTTGTCGGTATTGACCGGACTCAATGTTTTCAAGGCGGCGTAAACCGAGGGTAAGGGACCAGTGTTGAGGAATTTTTGGAACTTTCATTTGAGGTCGTTTGTGATGGCTGGATTTATCTCTTCAAAGGAGTTGAGGGCAACAGCGGTTTCCCTAGGCAACTTCTATGCCATATTATGGAGAGAAGAGCCAATGGTGATTGTTCATTGTTCAATAGAACTTATCCAGACATGTCACTTATTCCTTCTGATTCTACGAATGCACCTTATATTTTTATGCGACTAATGAATCATGTTTTACATAAGTTCATAAGTAAATTTGTTGTGGTGTATTTTATTGATATACTTATATATATAGCTCTGACGGGGAAACACATGTTAAACATGTGGAATGGTATATTGGTTAGTTTACGTGATAACCAATTATATGTTAAGAGTAGGAATAATATCAATAATTCATGAGTTGTCTTAACTAATACGACTGTGACCAAGCAGCACAAATTTATAAAAATGAAAACCGACTCCATCCAAATAGAAAATAGACACATATATATACAAGACACTTAAATTTGTCTTGAATGGGGTGGAGACGTTCTCGTATACTTCTTTCTTCGTTTCGTTCTATTAGAAGGGTTCAGGATATAATTAATTGTTTATAATTCATAAAATAATATTTCAAAGTAAACATTTCAAATGGAACATAACGGGTATATATCAATAACTAAGTTATTACTATTTATTCTACTTATATGTTTATTTCTAAATTTAAATTATTTGTGAACCACAGCTAAGAAAATTTATATAAAAAATTAATATTTGCTATCACATATAAAATGTGTAATTTATAAAGTACCACATATAGCGTGTAACAGGAGATACTTTGTTATCTTTAGGGAAAAATGGTAGTTTTGGCTCCTTATGTTTGGTACAATAGCGATTTTAGTCCTTTTTCTTTTTCTCTCAACAGTTTTGGTCCCTTATATTTTTTTCTTTGGTAGTTTTGGTCCTTTTACCTGAAATTGCAGATAAAACCAGTCATTTGGGGTGTTTAAAAATTTTGCCAAATTTCTGGGGCAAATTTATAAAATCTAAAACTATTAAAATATAATAAATATAATATTAACCCCAAAAGCAAGTATAGAAAAAGGTAAGTTTACTGGGGCCCTTTTTCTTTTTTCTTCCCTCAAATTTACTGTTTTTCTTTTTTTGCCCTTTTTCTTTTTTCTTCCCTCAAATTTACTGTTTTTCTTTTTTTGCCCTTTTTCTTTTTTCTTCCCTCAAATTTACTGTTTTTCTTCCCTCAAATTTACAGTTCATTTTTTTTAATTTGTAAAAATAGTTTTTTATTTAATTTCTATGATTACAAATAATTATAGTAAATTACAAATACATAAAAAAAACTATTTTTACTATAATTACAGTAAATTACAAATAATTACAAATAAATAAATAAAAACTATTTTTACTGTAATTACAAATAAATACAGTAAATTACAAATAAATAAAAAACACAAAGTAACGATACTCTAGTTCATCTCCAAATAACACACAAAGTAACGTTACTTTGTGTGTTGTTTAGATGATTCAAACAACACACAAAGTAACGTTACTTTGTGTGTTATTTGGAGATGAACTAGAATACCATTACTTTGTGTGCTTTTTATTTATTTGTAATTTATTGTATTTATTTGTAATTACAGTAAAAATAGTTTTTTAAATCTATTTGTAATTATTTGTAATTTACTGTAATTATTTGTAATTATAGTAAAAATAGTTTTTTTATGTATTTGTAATTTATTGTAATTACAAAAATTAAATAAAAAACTATTTTTACAAATAAAAAAATGAAAAATAAATTTGAGGGAAGAAAAAGGGCAAAAAAAAAGAAAAAAATAGTAAATTTACCCCAGCAAACTTACCTTTTTTCTATACTTGCTTTTGGGGTTAAATTATATTTATTATATTTTAATAGTTTTAGATTTTATAAATTTGCCCCAGAAATTTGGCAAAATTTTTAAACGCCCCAAATGACTGATTTTACCTGTAATTCTAGGTAAAATGACTAAAACTGCCAAAGAGAAAAACATAAGGGACTAAAACTGCTGAGAGGAAAAGAAAAGAGACTAAAATCGCCATTGGGCAAAACATAAGGGACAAAACTGCCATTTTTCCTTATCTTTGGTTCCAAAAAATGGCCTCCAATTCAAAGAGGAAGCACCACATGGGATGGGATGCTCTCCAAAAATGGAATTCCAACCACCATGTAATAAAATTCCCACTTTCTCAAGAACTTGCACTAGTGGAGCCCATGAAACAAATTTTCCATATTTTCGCATTGAACATTATTTAAATATTCCTTTCGTTCTGTTGGAAGATTTAATTTTCATAAATGTATAATTTATTATGAATGTTAAAGTATAATACATAAAATAATTAATTTGACATAATTTAAACATAATAATTATAGATAACACATAATTATATTAATAAAGATAAGAGTAGTAAAAAATTTGAAAGTAAATTATTATAATAAAATCAAAAATATTTTTTAAAATAGACTCTTTAAATAAAATGGATGGAGTATTAAAGATTGGACACATTTCATTCCTGCTTTAAACTTGGTTGAAATTGAGGTGCCTAGTAGTTGGAAAAGGTTTAAACGACGTGGGAAGCATGTAAGCCACAAGTTTTACCAACTTCGAAAATTAATTGAGTATATTACATTTTTATCAATCAAGTCTTAAATGTTTTTTTTTTAAAATATATATTTTCTTAGAATTTTTTTTTTCGGTTTTACAAATAAAATAAAATAAAAAGACTCTTAGATGTTTGTTTTTCTTTAATTGATACTGAGTGATGATAATTATATTGAATTTGAAGGTTAGTTATTATGTTAACACGAGTCTTATTGAAGTGATAATAATTTTTTAAAACTTCAGATAATGGTAATACTCTCGCAAAATCTCGAGAGTAAATATAATTTATCCAAAATTAAATAATGAGCATTTTGTATTCACTATTCCGTATTCATAAAGCATTATAAACTCAAGAGTATTTTAATTAAATTTTTATTCGCTCACATCTCTAAACTCTGGAGTAACGATTACACTTTTAATTAGGAGAGTCAATTTTGACAAGATACAAAAACACCACACATGTAAACCAATCCCCACTTTAATTTTGCTAACTCATTAATACTTTTTGGAATAAAAATATCGATTATAAAGAATTACTTAATGTGCGGATATATAAAATTACATAATGGATCAACGGTCCAAATTACAATGTCTTATTCAGTCCAAATCAATAAAACATGATCGCCTCACTAATTTTAATATAATAAAATTGTATAATTTGAACACGTTATCCCTTCTCTCAGATAATTAAAGGCTTGGCTACCAATTCCAACAGTTGTTGAAAGTTTCTTGTTGAACTTCCATTTGGTTTAACAGCATCAATTGCCTTACCTTTGATCACTTGAACATTCTCTTTGATCTCCTTTCCCTTTTCACTTGACAAAATGAGTTCTATAGCATTCACAGTTCCACTCTTAGTGAAAACCCCATCTTTAACCCTCAAACCAATCTTCCATTTATCCTCCACCATTCCACTATTTAACCTTTGATCCCCAAAAAATGGCCTACAAAACAAAGGTACCCCACAAGAGATGCTCTCTAAAATGGAGTTCCAACCACAATGTGTTACAAATATCCCAATTTTCTCACTTTCCAAGATTTTGACTTGTGGAGCCCACGACACAAATTTGCCATATTTTCTTGACCGATTGATAAATTCATCAGGCAAATTCTTCCTCGCGTGGTCCCTCAATGACCAAAGAAATGGACGTTGACAAGTTTCCAATGCGTCTGCTAACGCTAGCAATTCTTCCGGCGGAGGAGTGGCCACGGTTCCAAAACTAATGTACAAAACGGATGCAGACTTCTGCTTCTCCAACCATTGAAGGCAGTCATCGGCTTCATTATCAACCGAATTCGATGTTTTCGAGGCGGCGGGGGCCAAGGGTATGGGGCCAATGTTGAGGAAGTTTTGGAACTTTGATTTGAGGTCGTTAGTGATGGCTGGATCTATTTCTTCGAAGGAGTTTAGGGCAACAGCAGTTGCCTTAGGCAGCTTCTGTGACATATTGTGGAGAAGAAGAGCCAATGGTGATTGTTCATTGTTCAATAGAACTTCTCTAGGCATGTCACTTATGCTCATTCCTTCCAATCCTGGAATATTTGTAATTTTTTGCTCTGCAAATATTGTCAATTCTAGCAAGTGTTATCACATGGATGACAAATCACACGTGTTACATCGGTGACGGGTCCAGAACAAAATTTTCGAAGAATTACTTGGAAAAATAATTTTCATTTTTTTTTTGTGTGTGTGATTAAATAAATGTATTTAGAAACTAAATTGCCAAATTTAATATTTTAAAAATGATAGAAAATTATAAATACTCATGACTACTACACTGTTGGTTTACGTGTCAACCTATGTGAAAGCGTTGCAATATTTTATTTGTTTAAATTGTTCAATCACAATCTATAATTAATATATTAAAATTAAAATATTTTGAATAAATAATAATTCTACAGTTACAAATTAAATTAAAAATTACTAAAATTACAAATTAAAATTCTAAAAGGCCTTGCATAAAATTCAATATCTCTAATTTCCGAATTCCAAACCATAATTTCCCTTTATTAAATCTCTAGGAATGTAAATTCACATTCAAAACTCGTAATCACAATTCAAAATCTTTAATATCCCGAATTCAATTTTTATAATTCCCAATTCTAATCCAATTTTTTTATAAAAATCTAATAACCATAAATCCCACCTACTCAAACTCCAAAACTGATTTAATAATCTATAAATTCAAACCCATAATTAAAATAATAATAAAAAAAGAATTAGCTAAGGCCTAAGGACATTACCAGTAGTTGTGGAAGCCACACTTCGGATCTGATCTGTGTATAAGTGAGCAGATAAAGAGCAACACGCAGCAGTCCAAAACGGAATCCATGGAACTCCAAGCTTCTCCGCCAAATCGCAAGAAAACCAAAGAAAAGCATCACTCAATATACAGCTAATCTTCATCCCTGTTTCCTCCTCTGCCTCTTCCACAGCTTTCTCAAAGTTCCCCGGCGTTGCGTTTATGAACATCCCGATCGGCTGCTCAAAGCGGGCGTGCGCGTTCCCGGAAAACTCGTGGCCTTCCGGGACGCCGTCCCACACGTCGTAAGCTTTGATGTTTGGAAACTCGCCGCCGCCTTTCGAGCCCGAAAAGACCGATTTGTTGGATTCCCCGGTGCCGAAGAACGAGAACTTGACGGAATCCGGCGGCGCCGAGGCGGCGAGTTTCTGTACGAGGTTGAGCAGAGGAGCTGCGTGTGTGCCGAAGGGAAATGTGAAGACAGCAACGTGGGATGAAGAAGTGGGCATGTTTCTTTCTCTTGAATTGGGATACTTTCTGGGTGCCGAGGATTGAAGAATGAGATGGTTTATATAAATTGGACCACAAAGGCATGTCTGAATTTTCACTGTGTATATTAGGGTAGTAAATATGTACAATTTAATAAAAGGCACATTACATTTAGCTTTGTCGAAATTTGGTCAAATTAAAAATACGTCTTTAAACTACACAAAAGATTTTTATATGTATTTATTTTTCACTAACAATAAAAGAGGCGATATCGAGCTAAGCCGCACTGAGATTTGGAACGCTGAAATTATAATCTTTTATTAAATAATTGATTCTAAAATTTTGTTGAAATTCATTTATTTATTGAATAAATAAGTTCAAATTGAACTTTTTTCGAGTCTATCATGATTTTTAGTGAATAAAATTTGTATACGTTTTCAGCCATAACTAACATAAATCAATTTTGTAATTATAACAAAACTACTAGATGTATTTCTAATTTTAAAAACTACGGGTAAATGTAATTTGCCCTTCAATGAATGCAGATGGACTACACCACCCCAGAAAATTTGCGTGTCAGCCGCCGCTCTACAGTCACTATCACAAAGGAGAAAAAGAGTATACGTTGAGGGTGGTTGTAGGCTTGTAGTTGATGGTTGCTTTAAAGCTCTCTAGTTCATATTTGTGTTGTGGCTACTTTTCTTGTTGTCTTTCTATTGTCCAAAGAAAAGTTGCGAACTTCCATGGAGAAAATGACAAAAAAAAAAAAAGAAGGTCAGAAGTCGATGTAGAACCGACCCGGATGAGACCTGATCAGATCCCCACACATCAGTGTCAAAACCCGAACTGATTGATAAATAGACATGACCTCGGTTTCGGTTTCGGAACCATCAGTTCAGATTCCGAGAAAATGAGAACCAGAATCTTAGGGGAACGGTTTCAATTAGGTTCCGGAACCGCCAGTTCCCGGTTCCGTCACGATTCAAGTTTTGGTTCGATTCCGATTTTGGTTCCGGTTCCAATTATGGTACCAAATTTTTGTATTTATTTGTTCATTTTTTTAATTTCCTTTTTTATTTAATTGTAAATATTAAAAACTAATTTTTTAACATTTTGAATGTATTGTAATTTGTAAATTAATTAGATATTTTAACATTTTAATTAATAAATATTGTTTCTTATATTCTCACTTTAAACCCACGAGTCATGAATGCTATAATTTATTTTAATTTTAGATAATAATTTATTTTATTTTATATATCATAAATTATATTATACATATTTATAATATCGGTGGTGTAAATTAGACAATTAATTTATATATTATTATAATGTGTAATTCATATATATATAGATATATTTACTCTGGTTCCTAAGGTTCGGAACTGTCAGTTCTGATTCCTCAATAGATGAAACCGAACCGTCTAAGATCGGTTCCGGTTCCGGAACCAGTGGTCCCGGTTCCGATTTCGGTTCCAAAATCGGTGGATACGGTCTTGATTCTAACCAGAACTGGGGTCATCTCTACCTAAAAACCTCTCGGTTGGGTTGGGGCGGGGGTTGGCCGGTTTCTCCATATGTAGCGGTGGTCAAAGCATGTGAACTTTGGTATTGGTGGTGGTACTAGCGGTGGCTAAAGCATGTGATCGTGAATTTTCGATTTTTTTTTTTTTTAAAATAGAATTTTGGATATGATTTGGAAGAAAAACGGAGAAAGTGGACTACTTTCTTGGTTCTGTTTTGTCATCATTTGTTTAAAAACGGTACGCTTTTACTTAAACGGAGAAAGTACTATTATTTATAGGGAAAAACTAAGTCTTTTCGAGGGACTATTAAGTCATTAAATTTGGCTTATGCAATTGAGTATGCAATTGCATATTAATTGTACAGAGGCTTAATGGTTTCTTTGAAGAGATTATATATAGTCTTACCCATATTTATATACTAATTTAAAATTAAGTCAAACAGTTCCATAAGTAATACTTTAACTCTTATAATTAATATACATATTTTCTTTGTTATATGTGATACTTTTTTCATTTTTTTAATACGTGATACTTTTTAAAATAAATGATATATCACAGACTTCACGCGATATATCAAAAGCAATAGATACGCATTTTTTTCATAACACACTCACGATACTTTTGAAAATAAATTTGATTCGCGAGTCGAATGGCCGATATACGTGCCGTCAGATGGTTAGATGCGTTGAATACAAGTTTTTTGAGTTTAATATATATATATATATATAAATAAATTAGTGACCGAACTTGAGGTCTCTTGAGTCCTCAAGTTCAACTATAATTACCCAAATGAGATAATAACTCTATTAGTCCCAAAACTTGGCCTCGTGTCGCACTTTCGTCCACGAACTTGAAATTGTTGCTCTTCAATCTCCAAACTTGGTTTCATGTCACACTTTTGTCCCCAAACTTAAAGTTGTTTCTCTTCGGTTCCAAAACTTGGAATTTTCATCTCCATGCAGCCCGTCACCCATATTTCTACAAACATCAACCTATCACTTATAGATACGTGATGAACACAACCCACATACTACTGAATTTTATAGAAATGCAAGTGGTGGTAAAGTTGTAAGAATAAAATTAACAATCGAAAATCCAAAATTTGTCGGCGTTGGGTTGGTTTTGGTAGGGTGCCCCATTCGTGTTGTGTACGTTTTATTGGGTTCGGATCGGCAGGTTCCCATGTCGACACTTTTTAACCCTAACCTTACCCATATAATTTTTCATATTATTTGTGTCGACCCATTTAACTAGCGAACATTTCAGGTTCATGTAGTGCTTTCATGTTATTGTGAATATGACTTGTGTCAAGTTCGGGTTGACGGGTTCACCTATCTGTATTCTCAATCCTAGCCTTACACGTTTAATTATGTGTTATTCTTGTCAACCTATTTAACCCACGAACCTGTCAAGGTACAACCCTAACACGTATTTACTGTGTCGGGTCCGGGGTTGTCTTTTCGTTCATGTCAAAAATGGTTAACCCTAGATTTTGGTCAAAATTTGGGCGATGAACTGTATAGAGATAGAAAATCCATGTTTGGGGATTGAAGAGAAATTGTTTCAAGTTCTGGGACAACGTGCGATATGAGACCAAGTTTGGGAACCGAAGAAAAATAATTTCAAATTCAAGGACGAAAGTGCAATAGAATGCCAAGTTTAAAGACCAACAAAATTCTTGTCTTTTACCCAAATACAATCAAATGAAGCATTGCCACAGGGAAAGCTCCAAAGAATAAAACAAATCGATAGCAGAGACATACGAGATAGCACATAGGTGAAGGACCGAAGGTTGTATGTCTATGAATGTAATTTGAAACTTCGATAAATTGCTAGTCGATCTTCTGAACTTGTATTATATTGCAATTAACTCCTTTTAAATATACAAAGGAAAGATTTCCAATGTGACTTTTCATATTTTGCGAATCTCTTATTCAACCTAGCAATTTGATACCATCTGCCAGAATTTGAGTTCTAAAATTAAAGGGGCTAATAGCAATAAAAAATTTTTTTTGTAGAAACTAAATATTTATGTAATTTTTTTATATTAATATACAAATACCTACTAGTAATATATATACATATATATATATACATCTTGCAGGGGCATGGTCTATGATAGCCACCATTATCTTTCGCCATTGTCTATCATGCACATTTTCTGTCCAATCGTTGAATGTTGAAGTCTTGAAGAAGGAAAATTTCAGTAAGATATTTCAGGAAGTTGTGCCAGATGTGGGGCAGAGGAGGAAGACACAAACCATATCTTTCTAAATTGTGAACATGCAAGGAGAATCTGGAGAATATCAACTCTTGGATTTGATTTTGGAGTTGGAATACCGATAGAAATCAAGGATTGGTTTTGGAAATAGATGCGGGATGCACCGAACGAGGAGGCAGTCGAATTATCTATTTGTATTATGTATGGAATCTGGTTGGACAAAAACAGAATGGTCTGGGAGAATAAGTATACTCCACCAGAAATTAGGTGGACGTAACACTGTTGTGGGTCGTCGAGGTAAAGGTGAAGGCAGGAGGATGCAGACAAAAAATGAATCTATGAGACATCAGGATCCATTACACATGGAGAAACCCAGGAACACGGAGGAAGGTTCTAATGTCAGTCCAAGTGGATGGAGCATTCAGAGCGGGGGAGGCCTGGGGAGCAATTGGTTGGGTGATAAAGAATGGATGTGGACTGGTGTTAAACAAAATTGGGAGGACGGTGGCTGGCATATCTCCGTTGCAATATTAGAAGCTTTGGCATGCTTGAAGGCAATTCAATTTTCCATATCTAAGGAATGGATTCCACATGTATTTACAGACAGTATTCTTATGGTGTCCCAACTTGGGAAAGCTGATACGGCACATAAGAGGTCAACATTATCCTAGAAGATATTAGACGTTATTAAAAATCCTTTTAAGTATAAC
The DNA here is from genome assembly GCA_016801395.1 of Leptodermis oblonga. NCBI lineage: Eukaryota > Viridiplantae > Streptophyta > Magnoliopsida > Gentianales > Rubiaceae > Leptodermis > Leptodermis oblonga. The sequence continues at coordinate 44,141,084 of CM028750.1, read as the reverse complement.
AATCCAGAAAGTAGATAGATCAAAGGTACACGAGCCATACATATTAGCGACTGAGTCGATTAGAGGGTCAAATCTTGTTGTCCCAAGTACTTATTAATGAGAATGTATTTCTTTTTTAAAAAAAAAATATATCGGTAACAAATTTATTAGATTGACATCTGCCTACTCTTATTTAGTCTATTATTTCTTCACAGGAAACTATTGTGAGAAAGTAAAGAGTGTAAAGTATATCGAAGATCTCAAATGCAAACTAACACCATAGCAACATAAATCAATCTATAGCAATCAATTCACAATTGACTATCCCTTTATCGGTTGCAGCCAGACATGAAACTCAGAGCTTCTAATCTTCTATCATTTCATCAACCTTGTCTCAATGTCTCTTCTCATCTTCATCTTCATTTTCATCTTTCTCCTCCCGGCGAAACCATCATAGTATATAATTTTTGCTTCCGATTCAGTCCGGTAACTAGCCGCGTTCCTTGATCCGCGAAAGCCCCGTGTAAAGAACCATCCCCAGGACAAAACTGATCTTTATAGTACTCAGAACATATGAATATGCTCTCCAACAAGAACCACTACGTTTCAATTTGTTGTGTTCAGCCACCAACGTTGAAACAGTGCTTAGGCAACCGCAAAACCCCAGCTGTATTGCGGTTGCGACGTTGTCAAATGTATCATCCTTGATCTGGAGTGGCTTAGGCAGGAAAAATATATATATAAAAGGTCTAGTGCAATGTCAAGAATAAAAGGGTGTATGTAAACCAAACTTTGATTGAAAGGGTGCAAAGACTGGGAAAATGAGAACGATAATTGGAAACACTTCAGATCTCTGTTTAATTTGTTATGTCTTATTCTGTTAACAATAGAAAACTTGTATTTCACCATCAAATGAGTGTTGTAATTAAGAAAAATAAGACTTAACAAATTGGACAAAAAATCCCAATTAGATGACAAAGCCTGGAAGAAAATCATTTCCTGGAAACTTACTGCTTTCTTTAGTGCTGCTAGAGTAGCCATTATTGAAGCCGCAAGAACGTTGGCAGCAAGAGTCCCAAAAGGCACCCATTTCAACCAGGAGTTTTCGCCAAAGCCGCGGTGATCATTGAACAATCGAGCCAAGAAATATCTAGTCCAAACGCCAAATGGCCCGAAGATGCAGGCCAAGAGCAGTTTAACATCATAAGCGTCATTATTGAACTCTCTTATTGCAAGAATTGCACAAGTTACCATAACCATAGCAAACACAAAAGCCAGTAGCAGAGTAGTAGTCAAACAGTTAAGGCAATGTTGCAAATTACAACTGCCCTCGTGTCTGGAAAACTCAAATCTAGCACTCCACTTGTTACTCTGCAATTTTAAACTTTCTGCAGTTTCAATCCCTCGTTCGATCGAAGCCTCAACAAGCATGAAACCTGTTAAATGTACACGTCTTTAGATTGGTAAAAGTGTGAGTCTGTATTTTATATTTGATCATCATATGCATTTTGCACGCATTGTACCCTGAGTTAAAGCTTATTATGTCCCCTTCACATATCATCAACTACTTAATCGGCTGTTCCAAGAAAACCTGTTAAATGTTTCTGTCGGCCAAAGCAAGAAACAAACACCTTGAACATTGGAATCCCGAAGTAGATGACATACCTATGAGGATGATAAGTACAGAGAATACCCAACGATGTTCGACACTGAGTTCAACTAGCTTCTGGTTCCAACCGCTAAATGTTGTCAGACTTCCTAGGAAGCCAGTTGTTAGACCAACAGCCAGATTGTCCGAAAATTTAGCTATGTCTCCTTTGAAAACCACACCCAGCCAACCCATCAAGAAAGAACCAACCTAAAGAAGAAAAAGGCAGAGAACAAAGTATGATGATCACTGCTGAATACAAAGAGAAAAGATTAAGAAAAGTTTAGAGGCATACCATGTTGGAAGGAAGATCATAATACATGTAACTGTGGTCGCTTGTAGCACCAATAACTTCAGGTCCAAAGAGTTTTTCAAGGTAGTACCTTGAGATCACCTGTAAATTAACTAATTAATCGAGATTTAGAGAGTCATGTTTCGAGTTGTATCTCGTGACTTAATAACAGTTACACCACTAGACTCTTTTAATGACAGAAAGAGTATTTTTTAATTTCCTCATTGGGGTAAGAAAACACTATTTGAGCAACATTTCATCGTCGGTGTAAAAAGTCAGATTTGATGGACCTCAAGCGCAACTGAAAAGCAATGCATACTTGTAAGTTGTAACACGTTCACTGTAAGATTAAACTACTTGTTACCTCCTCACAAAAGAGTCGTATTTCTGTTCTTTTTACCCAACAATTTTTTAAGGTTAGCTAGCATTTGAGAATAGCTAAAAGTTTGCACCATTACCCCAAGAATTCCAAATAATGCCAGTGACATTAAGCATGAAACAGAGTTCAGAATCGGAAGAACTGTCTCATTCTCCTGCAATAAAATCATGTAAATTAAACTTAATATCATCCTCAAATGACATAAGCGGAAACAAAAATTGTATTGCTAAAAAAACGAAGATAGAAAATTACTTTCTTTTGATCAATTTGCAGACCTCCAGAGCTGGGCATTTCAATTACTATTCTAGAGTTTGTCATTTCCTCAGAGTCCTTCATCTTTCTGAGCTCAATCAAGTTCAGAAAGGTCAAAAACTTCAGTTTTCTAACACATAGTATTATAGTGCAATTCGGAAAAAATACATGGCGAAATCACCCCTTAAACATACAATTAAAGGAAAATTAGGAGGTTGGAGGGGCTTCTGACCCTTCTAAATACGCCCTTTATGCTGAAGATCATTAATTCACCTTCTTGAGAATAAAACAAAAATATATAAAATAAAAAAAAATTATTGACAGTAAAACAGGAATCTCGATGCAACCCCCATAGTTTAAGGGTTCAAGGTAATGATAAAAAAACCCCAAGACAAACAACTAAAGTTCAAAGCCACAGAATATAATAATAACATTCTTAAATTGAGTTTCAAATCAGAAGGGTCCCTCAAAATTTACAGGCACAAAGTAAGAAAAGACACAAAAAGGCTTTTCAGCAGGAATCTTACGATTTTTCTAAGCTTCAACGTCTTGCGCCAAAACTGAAAACCCAAAAACTACGGTGATTTTTTAGTATCCGCCGAACTGGAACGTGGTGGTGCCGACCAATGTTAATGGCGGGACGTTGGGAATGGCGGGTTGATTGATATCAGAGGAATGGGATGGGCGAATGGCCATGTCAACTCCCTCTTGCGTGGAAGTAGGAACATTGTGACTAACATTATTTTCCGCCAACAGAAAGTCGTACAAAAATAGAGTATTGAAAAAGGAAAAATAGCACTTTTAATCCTATTTTATACTCTTCATACAGTTTCACCCCCTTCTATCTTTCGTTGTACTAGTGATCCTAGTTTTTTCATGTTCTTACTCATTTACCGGCAACCACATAGAAGAGGAGCAAAAGTGCAATTTTCCCTATTGCCAAAAAACAATCCCAAATTTGTGTTAGTCATAAATTGCTCTCTAAACTTGTAATTTCGTAATTAACTCCTTGAGCTTTCAAATTTTACAACTAACCACCTAAACTATCAACTTGTTGTAAAATAAATGAATATGATATTAATCTAAAAAAAATATTCATAGAAAGAAGTAATTACTCATTTAATTTTTTTCTTTAATTAACAAAATTAACATACAAATTTAATAGTTATGTTAACAATTGAAATAAGTATATTTATGTTGTTCTATGAAAAAAAATTTAGATGCGAACTACATTTATTTACATTTATACATGGTTCCATATTGAAAATTAAAAGTCCAAGGCCAGGCAGTTTATAATCGAGACAAAGTTTGGGATAGTGATCTCCTACAACAGTGCAAATCAGATCAAAAAGGTTCTTTCGGTAGTTCTTAGTCGTGTATTTAGACTTAACATATCATTCTAAAAATAAATATGTATTTTTGAGCTGTGTTCGGGCTACACATGTTGAAATCATGTCGTGTTCAGATCGAGTAGCATGATACAAAAAATAGAATCCACACTTAAGAATGTGTAATCTATAATTAATTTGCTACATTGAGCTTAAATTGAGACTCCAGCAAGGACCAAGCGATCAATCTAGCTTTCGTCCTTCTAGTTTCCGCAAGAAAAGGTAGTAATCCTTTCCTTACCCAGTCCCAATCGGTTTGCATGAAGCCTTTCATGGACCGAGCATGCAAAGAAATTCTAAACAATCTCCGAATCTCCATGGACACAAAAAGTGAAGATATTTGTGAAATATTAAATGGTGACAAATTAACTATTATACATGTTGTACTTTGAAATCCATAATGCGTTGTATATTTTTGAAATTGAACTCTTCTAATGCAACGAATTACGTATTCAATATCTCTATACAAATTACAATAATAAGTATGTATATAGCTAGAGATGCAAATTAAACTTGCCTATTGTTAACCATATCTAAAAGAATCTTGAAATTTTCACTTGAGCTCCCATTTGCAGCAACAGCTTTCAATGCACTTTCTTTGAGTTCATTGATTTTAGCCCTCATCTTATTCTCATTATTTCCCCTCAAAAAAACCAAATCCAAGGCCTTGATCATCCCATCTTTTGTGAAAACCCCTCCTTCAATTCCCACCCCAATTTGCCAAACATCTTCAATCACTCTCCTATTCAACTTTTGGTCACCAAAAAAAGGTCTACAAATCATTGGCACCCCACAAGCCACACTCTCCATCAATGAACTCCATCCACAATGTGTAACAAATACCCCAATTGAAGGATGTGCCAAAACCTCTATTTGAGGAGCCCATTGAACCATTTTCCCTATTCCCTTTGTCCTCTCTAAAAAGCCATCTAGTGACGATTTTTTCAAGTCACCCCTAAATGACCAAAGATATGAGATTTTCTTCTCTTCTATGGCTTCCGATAAAGCTAACAGTTCATGGGGCGGAGGGCTCAGAATGGTTCCAAAACTAATGTACGCGACCGATGCCTTATCGCGGCTATTTAGCCACGATAAGCAGCCGAATTCGTCGTTTGATTGTTGTTGGGATGGTGGTTGAACTAGAGGGCCAACGGTAAGGACTTTTCGGAGCTTGGAGGTGAGGTCATTGGCGACGATAGTGTCCATTCCGTCGAAAAAGTTGAAGAGAACTGCTTTAGCTCGGGGAATTGCTAGGGCCATATTGTACAGCATTTTGGGGAATGATTTGTCCGAATTTCCGGTTAGAAGCTCAGCAGGTAAATCACTGACATGTATTTCTGCCATTCCTGGAAGAAACGCAAGGGTCATGTCTTCATGATTTTGTCCTCCTCCTGCATATTAATCGTCGTATAAATCAGTGGAGAAGAGTAAGAACACACGCAATTTATTCATTTGAGTTATTTTCGGCTAGCAAATCAAGATAACAAGCAAAGTTTGATGATGAAAAAAAAAGAGAGGGGGATTTAACCTTTTCTTTTCTCCATTCTTCTAATGTGTGTGAATATAATATGCTGAATAGAAATAGTTTAAACATTGTTGTCCGAATTTGAGTTCGATCCAAGAACGAATTATAAACTTGAAAGAAGAAATGAACTTTTTTGGGTTGAGAGACCAAAACGAGACAATAGTCTAAATTAACTGCCGAATGTTGTGATTTAACTCAATCGTCATTTTTTTTTGGGTGACAACCACCATTATCATACACTGTCAAACTTGGAATTTCCAAAATACAAAGGTACTGAATTAATATTGTAAATGAGACTCTTTTAGTGAGACAGAGAGAATATTTAGAAAGTAGACATGGATAAATTCAAATTACACCTTTGTGCATGCATCTGAAATGATTTAAGGATTTTAATTCACTCCTCTTCTTTAACAATCTAAAACAAGAAGCATAAATGATGATAAGTAGAAAAGAGAAAAGCTTTCACATAGGGTACTAATACTCAATTTTTCTCTTTAATTTGATCATTTTCATGCAACTATATAACATGATGCAAACAATCTAGCTAATTACAGACATCGTCGTTATGAGTTGTTTATTATAGTATATTAATTTTTTGTAAAAAGCAAAAATAAAAATAATGAAAACGAACGCGGCGTAAAATGAGTGTTACCCGCAGAGGCCAAAGCTTTAATGATCTCATCAGTGTAAATATGAGCCGAAAGTGAGCGAGGCCCAGCCGTCCAAAACGCCAACCAAGGAATTCCCATTTCGTCAGCCAAATCCGCAGAAAAGAACCCCAAAAACGCATCCACAAACAAACAGCTCACCTTCAATCCGGTCTCCTCCGCCGCCTCCGCCATGCGTTTCTTGAAATTACCCGGCGTTGCCCGAATGAAAATGTCGATGGGTTCCAAGGGATTTCCGCCACAAACGTACCCTTCCGCACAACCATCGTCCACGTCGTACGATTTAACTTTGTCGAAACCCGGCAATAATTTCTGTCCAGAAAAGAGCTTCTGATTGGATACTCGGGTGCTGAAGAACGAAAATGTGACATCGGCCGGTGAAGCTGCTGGAGCTAGTTTCTGTAAGAGATTGAGGAGAACGGACGGATGTGATGCAAATGGAAAGGCTAATATAGCAACATGACTTTTCATGATTAATATTAATTTCTGGGACTTTTTTCTGATATTGTAATTGATTTTTTTTTTTTTTTGCTTGATCTTTTTCAGAGTGAGTTTGTGTGTGTGTATGTGTGTTTTTTCTTTCCGACTGAGTTTTGGTGATTGGTTCATCAAAAGCAAAAGACACGGGTGGGATAATTTATCTGAATGGATGCCATCAAAGTGCGGCGAATTTGTGGGAATAATTAGGATATGTTTTTCTACTACTAAATTGAGAATTTTTTGTTTTGGAAATTTATAGAGAAATTTAACATTCAAATTTTGAATTTAGGAAAAAATAAGGGTGTTTGGATATGAAAATTTTTTTGAGAAAAAATTGATGATTTCCTTAGATTGGTCACAAAGATAATAGAGATGGCTTCTTCGATTAGTTTGGACCAATTCTTCGTTCATTTTAGCCACGGCCAAGGTTTGGTTTTGAATTGCCTTATGATAAAACACAAAAACTTACATTGATGGTTTAAATAATGTCGGTGTAAAGTGTAGTTTCTAAAATATCGCGTGTTAAATTTAGTTTTTGATGTATATATAGTGTATCAAGTTTAGCCCATGTTGCATCGAGTTTATGTACTGAAATATTGCAGTTATGTTAAAGAAACAAGTGTTGAGAAAACAGACGTATCGAATATAGATGTTAAAGTATCGCATCTCGAACCATCAGACTATCAAAACAAGATGCTCCACTAACTATATTAGAAATAGTGATCCGGCGGCCAAACTATTAGATCACTTTTTGAAGAGAAAAATTATACACTTTTCCTTTCACTAAATGGAGAGATTATTTAGTGTATCCGTTTGTACCACGTAGAATTGTGTAGCTATGGCTATAAATAAATAAAAATATGAGTTGTCCATTTATGATAGGCTTGTTGCACTATTTTTAAGGATCCATCCAATCATTTTCTCACTAAAAGAGTTCAGTTACCGTAATTAAATTAAGGTTCATAATGAGCTCACTCTTCTCAGTTTTTTAATCACATAAGCCATAAATTAAAATCAATGAAACTCAGTTTTAGAATCAAGGGCGGAGCCACATGGTTGAATGTGCTCCACCTCAATTTTTTAAAAATACCCTAATTGTTATATAAAAATTACAAAAAATAAATAAAATAATTAATTTTACCCCATCAAAACTTTAGAGAAATAGGGACAAACTGTAAAAATAAAATAATTTAGTATTTGATTAATTAAAAGTGTGTTTATACACGTCTTATTAGTGAATTTTAAGTTTGTTAAAGCAATATATGACTTTAAAACAACAATATTCAAACGTATAGTTATTTTTGTATTTTTCCATACAAAAAGTGTTAATGTAGCATAATATTTTTTCTCTAAAATTTTTGCCCCACTAACATTGGGGACTTAGCTCCGCCACTGTTTTGAATCACACAAGGTTGAAAAAATTTCGGTGATAATTTTAAATACATATAATATAGAAGGAGCGTACATTGTAAAACATATAGGGGTTGTTCTTTTCACAAACTTAAAAGTTGGGTTTTGTAAACTAGTTTTCTAAAATATGTTTTCAAACTTATTCAAAGAAACATGATTTTCAAAAAAAGTTTTAAAAACATGTTTGGCAAATTTATTTTTATTTTTTTGTTTTCAAAAACAAACATGTTCTCTATCTCCTTCCCTTTCGCCCCTTCCACCACCACCCGCCCCGCATCCCGGCCTCGCCGCCTCACCGCCACTGCTGCCGCCACCACCACAACCACTACTACCACCATATTCCCCAATTTGGAAAGTAAGGGTAAGGGTCCAGTGCTAATTTCAATCCAACACCAATCACCTCTTTATTCCAAGGCCTAACTCCACCAACCATCACCATCCACCACCTCTTTCCCCCCAAACCCCTAAAAATAAATAAATAAAAAAAATAGGGCAGACATATGTTAAGTGTAAAAGAAGAAGGGGATGATGATGACGACGACCTGAAGATTGGAAAGGTGGGCGGAGGTAATCTTTGTGGTTTTGGGCATTAAATTGGGTTGCAGACACGCCGCTGCGGCTATGGCCGCTCCTCTCCTTGCGTCTTCTTCCATTATTTTCCCTCTGTTTTTTATGCAACACTGCAACTTGTTTATGAAGAACACCTGACCCCGACCAGCCTATTCGACCCGTCAGATTAAGTTGGCCGGTCCTAATTCACCGATTGAAAAATAAAGGCGCAAGATTTTCCACCGGTGGCTTCAGCGCCTTTTGCCACAGATAGGAAATTGGCTGTTTTGATTTCAGCGCATTGCCGGAGTGTTTTCCGGGGAGAAGGGAAGAGAGAATTCTGGTGAAGAAGAAGAAGATGGCGGATTCTTCCCCATCGTTGTCAGTGGCGCTTCTTCTGGTTTTTAAGGATTGTCAGCGCTTCTTCTGGTTTTCATCGTGGTCGTTAGCGAAGGAAGATGGATGGTGAAAGAAATAAGTATGTGGGGAAGGAAGATGGGTGGTGAAGGAAATAAGTGGATTGCTGAAGAATTTTTTTGGGTTTGAGAATTGAGTTTTAAAACTGGATGGGTGGTGAAAGAAATAAGTGGATTGCTGAAGAATTTTTTTGGGTTTGAGAATTGAGTTTTAAAACTGGGTTGTGGGACATTGTTTTGGTTTTGTAAACCCAAAACAAAACCAAAACTGGTTTGAAAACAATGAAAAGAACACCCTCATAATACACGCTATACATATAATATAATACACCAATTAACACCAATGAAAAACTCATATTCTCTCTTTTTCAATTTCGAGTTATACATTATACTCCTTCCGTTCCACTTAAAGAGTCAACTTTCAAAAAAACCTTGTCCCGTTTAAATAATTCACTTTGAATTTATTTACATTACATATCCTTACTAATATAACAATGTGTGATTCACAATTACCCCTTACGCCGAAAGTAAGGATATAAGTGAAAAATATGGTGGTAAATTACTTATTTTAGGTGTTGTACCTCACAACCCATAATAAGTTGTACACATTTCAAAGTGGACTCTTTGAGTGGGACGGGGGGAGTAACAGTTTTACCAAATTCTTCTAATGAAATAGAATGAGTAGTATATTACTCAATAATCTAAAGCTAAGAGGAAATAACAAACAACTCACCTTCAAATAATGCAATATATCGGTGGTGGTATGCCTAGACCGTACGCTCGGCATCGGTAGCGAGAATAAACAATGGCGGTGCAGTGAAGAGAACAAACTTATGGGCCGCTACGGCTAAACTAAGCTTGTTGACAATGGTGAACCTAAGCATGGGAGAGACAAAATCTATTCGTTTGTAGGTTGTGCCGTTTGTTTGGTTTGATTATGAGAATCAAATCCGGTTTTAAAACATAAATCTTGTTTGGTATTGGTTCAAAAGTTTGTTCTCCTTCCTTCTTTTTAAAGATAATTTTAAAGAGAAATTTCTATAAAAGGCGTGGGAGGTTTATAAATTATGAAAAGGAGTATAACTTTAATGAAATTATTATTAAGGGCGTAGATTAACTTAAAGGATTGTCAATATTATAAAAATACAATTTTGTCCTCTTCTACATTTTTCTTACAATAAATTAACTGGCAATTATTTATTTACTCCTTTTTAAATCTCGAACATCATCAAGCTATTAAAATTCTATACTCGTTCCATTCTCATCACGTCCCTTCCTCCTAATTATCCAATAGGTAACAATTTTTTTGGAGCTTAGGGTAAGAGATCTCATCACAAAAAAAAAAAAACAGAGAACTTTGGAGCTTAGGGTAAGAGATCTCATCACCAAAAAAAAAACAGAGAACACCTCTAATAATTGTTCTTTTCACTAGGTATAATCCAAATGATTCATGCAATTTACATCCCAAGAAACCCACTAATTGAGTCAGACAGTGTCAACATTAAAACTGGGATACAGAGCAGCCTATGTCCAACAATAATCCCATCATAAATTCGTAACCAAACATGGAAACGAATGTTAGAACAATGCACGGTACCATCTTCTTAAGGTGTCAGCAATCACCTATCAGAAGAAACTACTGCACATATATATTTTCACAAAATAGAGATTATCATGTCTTGGCTTTGATTTCAACGAAAGAAGACCACTTTCATACTCAAGAGATGGTTAGGAGATTGGATCAAAGCAGCCCCGGATGAAGATACATTAATGCTATCTTTATTTGAAATGTGGAAGGACAAGGAAAGAGATGAATTGTGAGAGTTGCTATTCCATTCGATCCCTTCCAATAATCATCTTCCAATAAATGATTATCAATTGATTGTTAATTTCTTAGTTGATAATTAGGAAAAAGGGACGTGATGAGCATGGTGATAGAATGAAATTAGGATTCTAATAGATGTTGTTTAATATTTAATAGGATAAGATAAATGATTACTAATTATGTAGCAGTTAGTTTATAGTAAAAAGATGTAGGAGAGGGCAAAATTGTACCTTCATAATATTAAAAATCCTTTAAGTTATTCTACGCCCTTAACAATAATTTCATTAAAGTTATAGCCCTTTTAATAATTTATAAACCTCCCACGCCATTTATAAAAAAAAATTCCAATTTTTTGAAACAAGGCATTCATAGTCATTATAGATTCAAAACATAGTATTCTTCTCAAAATACCAACTACATGATTAAAACAAAAGTCATTAACCAAAATATGCCAAAATCTGAGCCTCACTTTCTCTAACTTTCAACAAACTCAATAACATCATCACTTCATTTTTCAGTAGAGGACTAAAATCAATCTCCCTTTCTCCTGAAAGAACAGCCCTCCGTTAGTCTAGCACGTCCACCAGTAGGCTGGCAAAGGACCGTCTGGAAATTTCTGCATGCCACAACCGTATGGAAATGGTTGTACACCGTTGTTATGTTGAAACAACCTTGACATTTGACATCCATGAAAAAAGAGTTAGGGGATGGAACCAAGCGCTTGAGCTTGTGCTTCCTCTTCTCCAACTCGGCCGGAGGGTTGACCAAATCGATATCGTTTGGAAGAACCATCTTCCGATTTGGATCGCCTAAAGAACGAACGGCGCGGCAATCAGAGAGATAGAGAGGAGTGAAAGAGCCACCGCATGCACTTAAGAAGAGGCTCTTGTTCTCCAAAACCTAGTTTCAAAAGTAAAAAAAAAAAAAAAAAAAAAATTTAAACACCAAAAATTGTTTGTTCTAAACTCAAACGCTCAGGGAAAATCTTATTTGTTACATAGTACTACCTTACTAAATAAGATTTGAAAAAAACTAATTTTCAAAATTCTTGTACTAAACAATTTTGTTTTTCACATATTCATTTGTGTATTTTTTTAAACATATTTTTGAAAACCTATATTTCAAAATCTCTCATAAATCACTCTAACTAAGCAGTAAGGCAGAGGCTGAATGAAGCTGAAAAAAAATTCAAAATAATTAAAAATGTGAAAATTGAAGCTCACAAAGAGATAAGGAAATTAATTGGGTCAGAATGCGCCGAACCCGTGGGTCAATCCCTTCGACCCAATGGATCATATGATCCACACTTAATCCGCACTTTCTTAACTCCATGGATCCATTTGTCGAATTAATTTTGATCATAACATTGCATTTTCACAACTTAATTAATTAATTAATTAATCGTACAATCACACCACTTTGTCTGATAAAGTTGGTAAATTGTTTTACTTTTCCAAAACAAAGAATTAATTACTTGTTTTACTTTGGAGACAAAGAATTAATTACTTGTTTTTCTTTTCCAAAACAAAGAATTAATTACTTGTTTTTCATCGTAATCATTTATTTCCAATTTCCTTTCTCCGAGAAGAAGTCAGTTTCAACCTAACACCAGTGGTTGAGAAGTCAGGTTTTCATTCTATTTCTGACCTTGTCCGGTGATTATCCGCTAATTTAGGCCGAAAGTCATCACCGCGGATTTCGCCGGTTCTACAGCCCAACTCATACTTTAATTTAACAGGCATCACTAACTACCAAATACTAATTTACAATAATGCACCTTCCATACAAGAGAGGATATACTATTATATTATCGAGGCAGCCTTTTGTCACACTGTTTGACCATTTAATATCCGTTTAATATATGATATTTCAGTCCTTATAATTGATTTGTGCAATTTATTCACAACATATAATTTTTTTTTATATACTAAAAAGAAGTTGGTGATTTTTTTTTTTTTTTGTTTAGACAATACTTCATTAAGCAAACGATACATCAAAGACGTGATGTTTCATCAGTTAAACCCTTAACCGAGATACATCAGCATATAAATTTGTTATATCAGAAACTAAATTTAATAGGTGATATATTAAAAGTTAAAATATATATATATGTGTCTTTATAACCTACAAGTGATACTTTTGAATACTAAACTAATCATTTCACGCGTTATATAACTGATACATGTATTATCGGATGATCAGACACGTCATGTACAAATTTTTGCCATATTAATATTGTGTGCATCACATTTCAAATGGCATCGTTTTAGGGGCCTAATTAATATCGTCATATTTCCTTGTATTACTATTACTTTCCAGTTTGTCGCTTTCTATTTTAAAATTTTACCATTTGTGTAATTTTTAGACAAATTTAATCTCACATAAAATACCCTTTGATATGTGGAAAGTTAGTGAAATTTTTGCTTTAAAAGAGATGCATTGCACTTTCATATTTAAAAATCATTTCCAAATCCAAACCAAGTTTTAAAAATATATTTACAAAACTCATAAGTTCTCACATGACAAATAGATATACTTCACAACAAAAAGAGTAATGATAAACTCAACAACAAACCATAATAATTTTTTTATAGTAACTTATGTGGCATGCATTTATTGGCCAATTATGTAATATTAATAAAAATATAACCAATAAATGCATACCACATGAGTTGCTATTAAAAAGTTATTATGATTTGTTATTGAGTTTATCATTACTCTCACAAAAAAACACGCTTTTGAGGAAGTTCTCCTTCTCTCTTTCTCTCAAATCCTAAACTCCATATTCTCTAATCTTCTTCCCTCATCTCCCTCCTCATCGATCTCTTTTCTATAATCTTTTCTTTAGTTTGTTTTTGTCTTCCATGACGGGAGTGTTATATTCTCTCACAGTGAGAGATATCGTCTTCCCTAATAAACAGGAGTTTCTCCCTCATACAAATAAATGGGTATTTATTATTATCAAATGGGAATCCAGTCGATTTGGGCTTTCATCGGAAGATTAGTGGCAGATTCGATATCATATTCATACTTCGGTACATGATTTGTCCAGCGCGATGACGATTTTTCTTCTGCTAGTTAGATCTATACGGATTACTATTTGTTTAGAATTATATAGGTTTGATTTAGTTTATTTTTAACTGTTTATATCTGATTATTATCAGATCAAATTATTCACAATTGTTTCAACGATTCTCTCTTAACTAATAAAATATGACATTTATTATCAAAAAAATAGACATACTTCACCGTTTTAAGTTTAAAATTCAGTATTTTATTTTCATATGAGTACCACATCAGTCTTTATATGAGTATTTACTACGAATTTTCACCGTGTATATCATCGTTTAAAATTCTCCTATTTGTGGCATGCGAACTTGCTAAAAAAAGCAAAAATAAAAAAAGAACGATTCTGTGCGAGATTGCTCTTGCTGGAATTAATACCTTTTATTTTTCTTTTCTTTTCTTTTTTCTTTCTAATCTTAGAATGAGAATTAGTTTTATACATTCCCTTCAACCTTACAAAACTATTCCAAGGAGAACAAAAGAATATTGCATTGCTTGCTTGGTCTTGTGGGGTTGTTGCCATCTTTTTGAACAAAAAATATGTGGATGTGCTCATTCTTTTATGAGTGTTCTTGCCCAGAAAGTGATAACCTAAATGCGGCTCAGATTTTTTATTTCTTGATAAGGAACACACATACATATCCAATATTTCAACCAACTTGATTGTGCAAGAAAAAATTATGGGTAAATTACACTTACCAATCCCTAGGTTAGTCAGATTATTAGATAGACCTCTGAATTGGCCAAACTTAGTTTGGGCCAGATTTTTTTTTTTTTTTTCTCTTCCTACCTTTACATCTCCAAGATTCGAATTTATGATATCAGAGTTACAAGGTCATCCCATTATTAACCACCCCAACATTCCCTCCACCTAGTTTGGCTAGATAACAAAAGGTTTCACGAGGTTTCTTTGTATTTTTTGGACTAATTGGTAATATGACTGAATCGCAAAGAGAGTTGCATTTCAAAACTTTTTTTCAACAAATGAGTCATGTTTTTTTATTTTTGTTACATTGCATACATTTACTAATACGATAATGTTGTCTACAATGAACTAATACTTACAAAGTAAGGATATAAATAAAAATAACTATTGTCAAATTACTTATTTTAAATATTATATCTTACCGCTCAAAAAATATATATGTATATTTTTGAGAAACAGAACCCCATCATTATATGGGATGGGGGAGTAAAATTTGTAGGGACTAATTAAAATTTTTCATTAATCAAATACAAGGAAGGTGAATGTAATTACTAGCTAGATGGCCAAATTTCATTTACTTAGAAGATTATTACATGTAGTTGTATCACCTTGAACGCATCAAATCAATAAATTATGTGACTGCAATATCTTACGTGAAATAACATATGCATATAATAATTCTATTCGTATTTTTGACATAAATAAATTTTTAAACAAGAATTTGGCTCTCGATATTCGATCCATAAATTAAAGAGAGAGATCTAGAGCTAGTCAAGAGAGTATTTAAAAATAAAATTTTTATTAAAAAAAAAACTATTAAACAAAAGTATACATTAATTGATCGAACTTTAGACCATAAATAAAGAAATGGGGTGGTAATCATTATCGAACATGGGTGCCACCCAACCACAGTTGACACTGTAAAGCAGTATACATCCAACCACTCTCCCAAATTCCCAAAAAGCCCACTTATAAATAACCAACCAAACACCCCTTCCAACTAAATTCCTCAACTACTTGAAAAAAAAAAAAAAAAATCCACTGCTCCCCCCGCCGGGATGAATCCGTACAACGGCTTCGCCGCCGTCTTCATTTCCTCCCTCCTCATCGCCGCCGCCGCCGCCGACGCTTTGGCAGACCAGAGGAGCTACGCGAGGCTCGTGAACCAATTCCTGGTGGCCCAGAACGCGGCTCGGGCCTCCGTGGGAATGCGGCCGCTGGCGTGGGATCCGAAGCTGGCGAGGTACGCCCAGCGGTACGCGAACCGGAGGCGGTTCGACTGCGCCCTGAAACACTCCGACGGGCCATACGGGGAGAACATCTTCTGGGGAAGCGGCTTTGGGTGGACGCCGGCGCAGGCAGCGGCGGCGTGGGTGACGGAGCGGAAGTGGTACAATTACTGGTCGAATTCGTGCGCCGGCGGGCGGCAATGCGGGCATTACACGCAGATTGTGTGGAGGGACAGCAAGAAAGTTGGGTGCGCGAGAGTGAACTGCTTTGGTGGGAGAGGCGTTTTCATGACTTGTAACTATGATCCTCCTGGGAATTACGTTGGAGAAAGGCCTTACTAGATTTCTCTAAATTTTTAAATAAATAAATACATTTTTTTTTTTTTACTTTTAATTTCCCCCCTGGCATGAGAATAATTAGATTGATGCCGGTGGAAATTAAGTGAATATATATGTTAATTTTTGATTATTTAAATTGAGCTTCGTGTGTGTGCTATGAAAACATTTATTGTCTTCAATCTTCATAAACCTCGTCCCTTGTAATATGATGCTTGAACAATTCTTTTTCTATTTATTATTACGTTCATTGGATTTCTTGTTTTCTTTTTTTTGTTTATGTGTACCGTGTATATAAGTTATATGGTATAGAACTATAAATAATGATAATAAATATATGATACGAAAAAAAACTTGTATATGTTTACCGATTTGACGGTTAGCTTATGAAGTTTGGTATCAAAAATATCACATAAATGTTATGAAAAAATGCATATCAATTTTAGTATGTTATGAAAAAATGCTTATCAATTTTAGCTTCTGATGTATTACATATTGACTTTAATCACTAATTTATCAAGTTTAGATGTATGGCAGCTAATTGTTGAAGTACCATCTATCAAATTTAGCATATAATGTGTCGTGAAATGAGTTTAATCTCTGCTAGTTAATCGTGTATTAAGTTTAATGTCTAATATATCATATATTGAATTAAGACTTGTTCTACAATAAACATTGTCGCTTATCAAATACCTTTCTATTTATTTTTTATTGAGTTTTTTTTTCTTTCGTTTTTCATCTCTTTTCATTTTATTTTCTCATTTCATAAGAGGTTATGTCTTTTAATAAGTGAAAGTCGTTTTCTCCCGCCAGTATGTGTAATTATATTTTATTGAATGTTAATACTCAATCATTATATGATTTATCCAACGAAGTACGTGAATAGATATATATGAAGACTTTATATTTATAATGATTTAATTTTATAGATTTTGAACTATTTTAGTATCAGATTATTATCCGACTGAAATATTTCACATTTTCATTGACTATCTTTTCCCCGATAGTTAAATATAACTTCGATTCAAAAAAAAAACAACAACAACAACATTGAGACACTAAATAAAAACCTTTTTCAATACCACATTGGGATGTCTTCAAATACAAACACCACTTCACATATTGGCCCATTTTCCTAACAATAATTTGTTGTAAAATGCACTAACCTTAATAGTATTACTATTCGAATCCAAGAACTATGACTTGTGTTTTTAAGCGTGTTGCCGTTTGAACCACATACGTTTCTTTGACAACTTTAATTCCTATTTTTACCTACATTATAAGGGAACTTGGTGGAGCATGAGCTGATCTCAACCCAACTTATAGACGACTTCCTCCAAAGTCCCACACTAGGGCGAAATGATTCCTTATTGAAAATCATTTATAAATAACGTATATCTTACTTGAATAAGGAGTTTCAAGAAATGAACTCTTATCTAATTAGGAAGTGGTCGAGGCACACGAAGGAGGATAAGGTAACTATAACAAAATTTATTTATTTTGTTAGGTATATTGAATGTTGAGAAAAAGAAAAAAGGTCATATATATATATATGGGGAGTAATATTTGTCAGGATGATCCTGAAATAAGCTATTTCAGGACTTATCAGACATTCAATCAGAGGTTGCCACATAATTTATTCTAAACTGATATATTCTAATTAAATGATATACTTATTTTATTAAAAGTAAATTTTACATTTACTAACGTAAATATAGTTATATGAAATATTCTTTAATCTTGTATTTTATTCTAATTTCATTTTTTTTAAATTATATAAAAATTAAAATAATTATACCCTACACATAAATAAGTGAACCCTTGGTCATAAGATTAATTTGTTAAAATATGAATATGAATGAAAAAAATTATCTCAAAATTTTAAAAAATGAATATGAATGAAAAAAAAATTATCTCAAAAAATTTATACAAATAAGTGAACCCTTAGTCACAAGATTTAATTTGTTAAAAATAAATATCAATGAAAATAATTTATCTCAAAAAATTAAAATAACTATACCCTAGGCACAAATAAGTGAACCCTTAGTCATAATTTTTAATTAGTTAAAAATGAATATCAATGAGAAAAAAAATATTTAAAAAATTTAAAATAACTATATCTTATATACAAATAAGTGAACCCTTAGTCACGAGATTTATTTTGTTAAAAATGAATATAATCGTAAGTGATTTATTTGATATTGGTAAAAAATTTACGTAAATTTGTAACTAAAAATTCTGTGATAAATTCAATCATTATAGTAAGGTAAAAAAATAATTTCACAAGATAAGTATGCAATAATTAAAATATATCAATTTATTAAAAATTAGGTGGCACCCTATAATTAAATGTTTAATGAGTCATAAAATTACTTATTTTAGGATAATCATGACAAATATTAAACTCATATATATATATATATATATATTTATTGGGAGTTGGTTATCCAACAAATTCAAGGACTGCTATAAAAGGTTCAATCAGCCAACTGGCAATGTTGAATTAAGGGGGCCTATGGCTTTGGAAAAGTTAAAATAATGATGAATTTAATAGAACAAATGAGAGGAGTTCTCGTACTTGGAACTTTTCTTTTTATTAGTTTATTAATAATGTAAAAGTGTAATTCACAAAAACAAATATTTCTAAAGGGCTCCAAATTTGAGGTAATTAATTAAATAAATTTACCTTAAGTAAATAATAAATAATTCATAAACGAATATTACAATATATTGTCGATTACATTGGAGTAGGAGCTTAGAAGAAGGAAAGAAAAAAGTGAAAATGTTGGTCTGCACACAATTATAATAAAGGTAAAAATCAAATTCATAACTTTTAAATGGCTCATTAAGTACATATCACAATTGTTTAAATAGTGACTCGTTACGCCATAAATTGTTTATGTGATTATGAGTTGTTTCGATGCGTAAAATCAGGACAAGAACAATTCGTGTACTCTTTTCAATTTTCAGCTACAACACTCCAAATATACCGACTCCTTTTCTTAGCCTTTTCTCTTCTGTTGGGGGACCCCTAACAGAGGTGCTAAATGCTAATTGGTAGGTATCGTATATGAATGAATTTGGACAGTTGTACCTTAGATTTTTTTATATTTGTTAATCAAATAAGTTATGAATGACCTTTGTTTTTTCTTAAAAAATTATACTTAAATTCCACCAAAATAGTCTGTTTTCAAATTTTATTTTTTGTTTCAATAAAAAAATATTTATTTTAAAATTTTTTTATTCTTCCTACTTTTACTAATAAAATAATTTGTGGTTTATAATCGACACACACTAATATAATAAACTAGGCATGGCAACGAGTTACTAGGCCGAGGCTCTGGCTCTTGCCTATAGGCTCACGGCATGTATTGATCAGGGGGTTCAGACTATCTTGCCTGAATCTGATTCTCAAGTTTTGGTGGGTAATCTCCATGCAGGAGTGACACCCTGCCGATCGGCGAAGGTGATACGAGAAATTTCTGGGCTAGAAATCAGCTTCAAAGTGTGCGTATTCAGCATATGTACCGGGAAGCGAATGCAATGGTAGATGCTTTTGCGAAGCTGGCAAGCTCTAGGCGCATACTCTGTTTTTTGTGCACACTACTCTTCCTAGTGAAATCTGTGGACTTGTTGTCTTGGATTCACGCAGTTTTCTTTATTTGCGTTTATAGCTTTTGTTACCAAAATGTACCCAAGGTCCAGGTAATTATGCCCTCAGGTGTACATAAAAATAGGCCTTCATTGGGCCAGGCCCAATGAACAAAAGGAAAGATAAACAGTTAAGAGATAAAGATATCTGAAAGGGCCAAAATCAAGTTTAGGTCAGAAAGTTCCATAAAGCCGAGCCAAAGACATAAGCTTAGACTGGTTTAACCCTTAGGTTGCTCCCACTAAGTTTTCTTATATTCCTCTCAACGGTCATCACTACCGAGCCATAGAGTTTAGGTCGGAACAAGTAAGGGCACTGACACAGTAGGTAGAAGTCATAATGGGATTAGACATGTATTTTGAATGCATGCAGAAATCACTCAGAATGATGGCGTGAAGGAAGCCACAAGTCAGATTATGATGACGGGAGCAGTTGGACACGCAGGGAGACGGAGCAGTTGGGTATGCTGATCATTACATTACAACAGGCATAATTTGGGTCTTGATATAAATACTAAGTTTTCAAACTTAGGGAGGTACGCAACTATTTACGTTTTGAGCTCTTAGTATATACTATTCATCTTCTTCAACTATACTAACTTGATCGTCGGAGTTACATCGGGGGGAAAGCCCTGCATCTTTCTTGCGTTTTTACATTGGTCATCAGAATTATCCATAGCCTCCAGTTTCCCCTTCATTCGAGTGAATCCGAGCCATTCAGCCTGGTTTCCAGCTCCGCTTCCCTTCTCCTCAACTTAGTAACTACCGAAGTGAACCTTGACGCGCAAGAATTCTTATTGGGCCGCAAGAAGCATCCATCAAGGGACAATTTGCGTCACATCAACTGGCGCCGATTGTGGGGAACGTTTGATCAAATTATTTCATCAAATTTTCTCCATATTCAAAGAAATTTGTTGAAACCATGACGCAAATTCAAGATTGTTTGGGAGTGGGTGCTTCTTCTTCCAGCACCACCGCTGCTTCCACCGTTACGGCTGCGATCGTTCCAACCGCCACTGTAGTTCCTACCACCACCAATGTTCCACCTATTACCACCGCCGTTGTCATATCTCACACCACGAAGCCTCTCACCCCTCAGCAAGAACAAGCTGAAAGAGAAAAATTTTATCGTTTGCTCCCACAGTTGTTTCATCTCATCAATCCTGGCCTCCCACCACCTCTACTCCCGGTTTGGGACTCCCCGCCTCAAACATTATAACTACTATATCATATGTAGTTAATGTGGAGAATCCTCTTGGTTCACAGGCTATTCCTACTATTCCTCCACTAGGAGCTCTGTTCAATCCCATGGCCGATCCTTCCGTTGTTTTGATTTCCAATCTCCCCCCCAGTCTGTCGCTGTTTCGGGATGTCCTCCTTACTCTGGGGGGGCTCATCCTTTTTCGGGGTCTAACTATGTAGCTGGTCCCCTACCCTTTCTACCGCTCCTCCTGTTTACACCACCTTAGCCCATACCCAGGTCACCCTTACCTTTTCAGCTCCTTTCATGGTTCCTACCGCTCAACTCAATACTTACCCTTTCATGTCAGGTTTGCCTTTTCCTATGTTAGGACAGCAAGTGAGTTAGTTAGGTCAGACTAGTCTAGGTCCGCAGTCGAGTCAAATGGGTCAGCCCGGCCTAGGTCAACAGTTGAGCCAGTTTAGCCACCTTGGTCCCGAGGTTAACCAATTAGGATATCCCGGACACAAAGCCCCGTCAAGCTTAGCTCAGTTTCAATATTACGGCATAGGCACAAGCCGAGCCATGCAGCCCCTCACTGGGTACTCTCCCTTACTTAACTCGAGCTATTATACCGGGCCCAGCGCGGGGAACTTGGCAACTAGAGGATCACTACCTGCTTATCCCGAAATGGGAGGATACCCCTTATGTCAAACAGGATATGCTCAACCCGGTCAAGCAACTCTACCTGGATCTGGATATGATCAGTTGGGATGAGCCGGGCCCACATCTCGCGTCTCTCATCCATTTGGCTGGAAAATTCAAACATCTCAATTTCCACCGGGGTACAAAGGTTTAGGTAAGTTTGACAAATATGATGGAACTGCTGACCCGACGGCTCACTAGATGCAATGCATGAGTGTCATGGATGCTGCAAATTTATCAGATGCTAACTCCTGCATGACCTTTCATCTTACTCTAAAAGGTCAGGCTATTAATTGGTATTGTACCTTGCATCGAAACTCTATTCATTCATTAAATCAATTTAGTGACTTGTTTCTAGCTAATTTCATGAGCAACAAGATATTATCTAAACCTATTTCACATTTAATGAACATAACACAGAGGGTAGGAGAGGGGTTGCAGGCCTATATAGATCGGTTTAATGTAAAATGTAGGCAATGCCATCAAAAAGATGACAAGATCATGATGGGGTCATTTATTAATGGATTACGGTCGGGACCATTAGCTATTGAACTTGCCATCCGACCCCCACATTCTTACTTCGAAATGATGGTTACTGTTGTTAATTTTGCTGTTATTGAGGATGCTGCAATACTTAAACAGGAATGAGAGAGGGGTTTTTCTGACAATTACAGCAAGAGAAAAGCTTCTTCTCTGATCCCTACCATGGGAGGAGGTAAGAAGCAGAACTTTGTAAATACTAACAACACTAGCCCGAAGATTGGGGTTGGTGTCAATGCCTTGCAGGTAGTCGAGCCATTTTTCGTGCCTCGAGCCTACATATATGCGGCTATCCAGCATCAAGGGTTGCTACCTCCAGCCCGTCCTATGACAGGTCCCACAGATCGGTTCAATCCTAACAGGTATTGTAACTATCATAAACATATCGGCCACAATACAAATAATTGTAGAGATTTAGCTGCAGAGATAGCAAAGCTTATCCAAGCTGGAAGATTACCTCAATATATGCAAGTGGCCCCTCTGCCCAAACCTGCAGCTCTATCAGGTCGGGAACGACCTACAAGATGTTACCGATGCGGGGAGCCCGGTCATTTTGCCCGAGAGTGTTTCCAACCTAATCCCCGGGCCCCAAATGCTGGGGCTGGTGTCGACATAACTATAGCTGGGGTCGTGAACACCATAGCTGGAGGACGGACCCAAGGCGACTCTAATCGTCAGAGAAAACAGGTATATCGATAAAGGAAAAACATTCTAGGTAAGCGTAAAGCAGATGCCATGACACCAGTTATTACTTTTGACGACAATGATTTTTTCTTGCCTTATGATTGTGATGATCCACTAGTGATCGATTGTTACATTTCTAATTATCAAGTACGTAGAACATTATTAGACACTGGTAGCTCTAGTAATATAATTACTACCAAGGCATTAGCAGGATGTCAGTTGCATAAGGCACGTTTAAATTCAGTACGTACACCTTTGGTTGGCTTCGGTAACCACCATGTTATTCCTGTGGGGCAGTTAAGCATACCAGTCACCTTGATAGCTGGCCAGCTAAAACGAACAGAAACCATAAATTTCGTGGTCATTGATGAGCCCTCACCTTATAATGTATATCTAGGTCGGCCTGGACTAAATCAATTTCAGGCCATTGCTTTTACCATGCATATGCTTTTAAAATTCCCCACCATAGGTGATGTGGCTTCTCTTCGTTGTGATGTCATACATGCCAAGTAATGTTACACAGCTTCTCTAAGAGAACAGGCACCTCTGGACCAAAAATCCCAAGTTTCTTCAGCGGTCGCCCCGACCCTCGCACCCCGAGTTTTGACGGCTATCCTTCAAGGCAATATCGCTCACCCCATTAACATCACCGACCTGGCAGGTAGCTCGGATCGATCCATTGAAACTGGGGCTGAAGTTAAGGCTGTCCCTCTGGCTGCCGACCCGAACAAGGTAATTAAGATAGGGGCCGATTTACCTCCTCAGTTATAACATGATTTACTTAACCTTTTGCGTGAGTTTGCGGAAGTCTTTGCTTGGAGGCCGGAAGAAATGCCTGGCATTTCTCGAAACATCATTGAACACAGGCTATCCATTGATGCCAGTTATAGGCCGGTTCGTCAACGGAAGCGTAACCTCGGAGAAGAACGCAGCAAATACATAGAAATAGAAGTCAACGCTTTACTAGAGGTGCGTGTCATTCAAGAAGTGGATTATCCTGAGTGGCTGGCTAATCATGTGTTAGTTCCCAAGCCAGACCGCTCATGGCGTATGTGCATCGACTTTACCGACCTGAACAAGGCCTGCCCCAAAGATTGGTTCCCCTTGCCCTTAATTGATGTATGGGTCGATGCCATAGCTGGATTTCGCTTTCTCAACTTCTTGGATGCCTACAAGGGCTATCACCAAATATTTATGGCTAAAGAAGATAAGGAGAAAACATCATTTATCACAGATAAAGGCACTTATTGCTTTATTACTATGCCTTTCGGTTTGAAAAATGCTGGAGCTACTTTTCAACGCCTAGTAAATAAGATCTTTAAAAATCAATTAGGTCGGAATATGGAAACATATGTTGATGATTTACTTGTTAAAAGTAGGGATGAATCTAATTATCTAATTGATTTGCGTGAAACACTCGAAACTTTAGTCCAATACAAGTTAAGATTAAATCCTAAGAAATGTATTTTTGGGACAACATCGGGTAAATTTTTAGGTTATATGGTTTCTGAAGATGTTATTTCTGTTAATCCTAAGAAAGTAGAGGCTATCCTGCAAATTCACCCTCCTAGGTCAATTCATGAGGTACAACAATTAACGGGTAGACTAGCGGCCTTAAATCAGTTTTTAGCTCGGTCGGCAGAACGAGCTTTGCCATTTTTTAGCATTTTAAAGAAATCAAATAAATTTGTGTGGACTCCAGAATGTCAAATAGCTTTTGAACAATTGAAATTATATCTAGCATCTCTGCCATCTTTAACTATGCCAATTCCTGGGGAACAATTATACATGTATATAGCCACCACCGAATCTGTGATTAGCTCGGTTTTGCTTCGAGAAGATAACGGGTTCAAAGACCCATCTATTTTGTTAGCAAAGTTTTGCAGGCTGTAGAAAAAAACTATTCCAACCTGGAAAAGTTAGTCCTGGCTCTAGTTCACTTCACCCGACGTCTCCGACCTTATTTTGACTCCCACGGGGTCACTGTCTACACTGATGCACCCTTAAAGGCCGTTTTACAGAAAACTGGAATTTCAAGTCGTCTCATCAAATGGGTCATTGAACTGGGGAAGTACGATATCACCTTTATGCCTCACACCGCGATCAAAGGTCAGGTGTTGGCAGATTTTATAGCAGAGGGAATACCGGACATTCAGGAGGACGAGTCTAGTCCATCACCAGAAACCGACCTCCTTCTAGCCATGGCAAAAGGCGATGATTCATGGACACTCTATGTAGACGGTGCTTCTGGCCAAGCCGGATCGGGTGCCGGGATCATCCTCACCAGCCCTACCGGGTAAGTTCACACTTATGCTTTGCGATTCTGTTTTATGGCCACCAATAATGAAGCAGAATACGAAGCCATGGTAACCGGTTTGAAATAATCCGGAAGCTGGGGGTCCGAAATCTAAAAATTTGTTCAGACTCTCAGTTGGTCGTCAAACAAATTTTGGAAGAATATTTGGCACTGGTACAACAACAGCTGCAAATTTTTTCAAAATGAACTATAGAGCGAGTTCCACAGAGTAAGAACACAAATGCAGACGCCTTATCCAAATTGGCTTCTTTGGTTTTCTCTCATCTGACTAAAAGTGTTCTAGTAGAAGAGGTAAAGACTAGGAGTACGGCCGAGCCAACAATCTTGTCCATAAGCGAGGGTCAGGATTGGCGATCCCCTATATGGCAACATTTAGAAAATGGTACTTTGCCGGACTCGCGAAAGGAAGCACAGCGAATACGAAAGAAGGCTGAACACTATCAGATAGTTGGGGACGATCTATACAAAAGGGGGTTCCTAATGACCTTACTAAAATGTTTGAGTCCAGGAGAGGCGGAGGTCGTGCTCAAGGAAATACACCAGGGGGATTGTGGGTCCTATATCGGGGCTCGAAATTTGGCAAAAAAAGTAATTGGGGCTGGGTTTTATTGGCCTCGATTATTTCAAGAAGCAGTCAAGTATGTTCAGCATTGTTTCAGCTGCCAGCATAATGCACCGATTCATAGATTGCCGGCATCTAATTTTACAGGGATAATTGCGCCTTGGCCCTTCTCGGAATGGGGGATAGATCTCATGGGGTCATTTCTTAAAATCGGCTCTTGTCATTATCTAGTTGTGGCCATAGGCTACTTCACTAAGTGGGTGGAAACCGAGGCATTGACAAATATTACCAGGCGAACTGTAGCTCAGTTTCTATGGAGGCAAGTCATCTGTCGTTTCGGCATGCCCAATTCAGTTATCTCAGATAATGGGACTCAGTTCGAATCCAAAGAATTCACGGCCTTATGTTCAAGGCTAGGTATTACCCAACGTTTCACATCTATGGCTCATCCTCCAGCAAATGGGCAAGTGGAACTCACCAATCGAACTTTGTTGCACGGGCTGAAAATCAGACTAGAAGATAAGGGTAAGAATTGGGTGAAACAGCTACCTCATGTGTTATGGTGTCACCGAACTACGTTTAAATCAGCTACGGGAAAGACTCCTTTCAAGCTAGTCTTTGGAGTCAATGCTGTCATACCCCCAGAAATACAAAGTGGTGCACCCCGAGTCATGCACTTCGAAAGGGACCAGAATCAAGCAAACTTGGAGCTTAGTTTGGATTTGATGGAGGAAATATGGGACACTGCTTACATACACCAATTAAATTACAAGAATTTAGTTCGGCAACACTATGATGCTCGGGTTAAACATCGAGCCTTTGTACCAGGAGATTTGGTTTTGCGGAACCGAGCTATCAGTAAACCGCAAGATCAAGGCAAGTTAGTATCCAATTGGAAAGGGCCCTACCGGGTGATCGAAACCCGACCTACTGGTAGTTATGTTTTAAAACATTTACAAGGACGGTTAATTCCGCGGGCTTGGAACGCAGCACACTTAAGAAAATACTATCTCTAAGCAAGTTGGAGACAAGATCATGAAAAAGTTGAGTCATATATTCAAAGGAAAAAGTTATGCCGGCCTGATACAAAGATTCTTCTAAAATATTCCGAAAGATTGTACAAATAAAAGCTATGATGGAGGAGCTTGGGAAGTCACTTCTTCATTCACCGCCCCACTTGGATCGGCCGTATGATCCTCTTCTTACGTTCTCCGGCAGAGGAATACCGGTATCTCGGAATTCCTGCTTGACCTCATCAACCAGATCGAAGGGATCACGACCTTGAGGTAGCAAAGATGTATGGGCCAAGGAATCTTCAGGGTGGCCCTCCACCAACCTGGGGCCTCTAAACTTATCCCAGCACAAGGTATACCCGCACTGAATAAGCTCCAGAAATCGCAGGTTCATCAGATCCAGTAATGGCCCCTCCTTGAAAGATTTTAAAGCGGCTTGACGCGCCGCTTCCACTTCAGCCGGGCTAAGTAACTCGGCGGACTTCTTTGCCTCTTCTTCTAAAGCCTTCTGCAGGGCGGCATTCTCCTCCTTCAGGGGGCAACTTCAGCCTCCAAGCCCTGGTACTTGGTCTCCAATTGGCTAGCCTTAGTACTGAGCTCCTGGTTTTCTGCGTAGAGCTCAGTGTTCGTGGCCTGGAGCTTGGTGACTTTGCTGGACTCGACCCCCAGCTTTATCTCCAAATCCTCAATCGCCTCAGTCGGCCTCTTTGACCTCTCCTGCTCATAGCTTTGGGCCAGAATATCCAAAGCCACAGTCCTCTTAGCCATGGCTGCATAATTTACTCTGACCTGCAAAATTCGATTATGGGCCTTGTAAAAATATCGCACAAAGTAATCATTCATTTCAAGGAACAAGCTAAAAGTTCAGAAGTTTACCCGTTTTATCTGCGAAGCAAAAAAGGCTTCTTGCTTTGCCAACTATTCGATGCTTGGCGCATCTGGTTGCTCGCCTCGACTATCTTAGCGAAGGAGCTGTGGGAGTCGGCCACTATTTCCGAGTAAGGCCGGACATCTTCGGGCGGGGGCCCAGTCAAGTGAGGCTGATATACAGGTCGAGCTAGGAAGCTTGGTCTTTCCTTTTGATCTTTAAGGATTATCACTTTCCTTGGACGACGAGTCCAAGGGCCCTAACAACTCATCCTGGCTGGGTAGCTTGGCTCCAAAAGTGGAATCCATCAACAACTGCGGGACCTTGGCGTGTTTGGCCACTTGAACCTCCGTGGGGGTCGGCCTGTTCTTCTTCTACGCTCTGAGAATTAAGGCATCAGTGGGAGATCGGTCCCTTCCCTTTCTTGGGTCAGGTCAATTTCTGCAAGGGGCCTTTTTGAAGACCCCGAAGCTGCCGTCTACTTATGGGATTTCTTCTTCCGACCGAATCCACCGAAACCACCTGAGAACAGAAAAGACAGATGCAAGAGTATCAGCAAGACCGAGCTAAGATAAATAAAGCCACAGTTATAAAAGTTCAGAGGCAGGTAATTACATTCTGGTTCAACACTGGGAGCCCGGCTCAGCCTGGTCCAGACAAGGAGGCCCTCGGAAGGATATTTAACCGAGTATTTCTGTGAACTGGTATAAGAGTTCAAAATCTTATATTTCGACAACACTATGGGATTGGACTTATCCTGATTCTGATCCGCCGTTGCAGTGAATTCCAACCATCGGAAGGGAAGGTTGGCTTCGTCAGCTTTCATCATGAAAAAATGGGTTTTCCAATGTTTTATGGTATCTGGGGAGTCGGTTGTGAGGATGGGTCCGTTCCTACGCTTTTGCAAAGAAACCCATCCCGGCCCATAAGGATATTGACGGATGGTATAATATTGGAATAACAGATCTAGGGTGGGTCGGATTTTGGCCCCGGAACAGGCGCACATAAAGCCCACTAGAAACCTAAGTGCATTGGGCACTAACTGGCTCAGCCCAATGCCTAAGTAACTACATAGCTCGGTCAAAAAAGCTGGGACAGGAAATCTTAGTCCGAATTTTATATGGTGCTCATATACGCCGACCCAACCACTAGAGGTACTAGTTATTCGTTCTTCGGGTGTGGCCAGTCGGGTCGAGATAGCTGGGTCAAAGTAATGGGCCGATCTTAGGGTTTCTAATTCTACCCTAGTAAGTTCAGATTGTATTTCATCAGGATGAAAATCATAGGAGATGGCGGCCACATCTACAGAAAGCAGTATAGATGTAACGGAATCATGCATAATTTCGAGAAAACAGAAGATCCCATGGATAAATTTAAACTAGCAGTATATCCTACGTCCGATAGCAGTAAAAAAGGGCTCATGCATTGTGCTTACCGAAAAATTATCCCTAAGCCGGCGATTCAATTACCAATTACCAAAAGGAGGAAGAAGAATTAACTAACCAGAAGACGGGTTCGGACGAGACGCACCAGTACCGAAACTCCTTTCCTCTGCCATGGAATGCTGCAGAATAACAATTAAGACGCGGCGGAGAGAAACGGTAGCACGAACGAGCACGGCGAAGAGAGGTTATAGCACAGACGAATACAGGGCAAAATTGAAGAAGCAAGAAAGTTTGTTTGAAAGCGTGAAGGCCGTAATGCAAGGCCTTTCGCTACTTAAAGGAAAATTTGGGAAGACGAAGTGTAGCAAACAAGCCAACCGCTGGAGCTATTAATATCGCCTTGAGAAACGGACAAACGTGGGAAGTCGTACCGGGCGCCTCGAAAGTCGCTGAGCGTGTCCTGTCCTGTCCTGTCCCGACTCTTCAAAGGCCAAGGTATGCCTTTATTGATAAATTCAGTCTTTTTGGGTCAACATCACATTATTCACTTATGAATCGGCTAACGTATTATTTTCTTTGGGTCAGATTTTTATTATATGTAGCTCATGCTTTCCTTTTGATAGTTATGATATTCTGTAGGTCGATAACTTTCTACTACTTCAGTTGAGATAGTTTAACGCTTCTAGTAAGCTTAAGTCGAAACAATCTACATTTCATGATGGCTTAGGTCGGAAAGAAAATTTTAAAAGTAGTTTGGGCAGATATCGGGTGGATGCATGATAAATACCTTGGTCAAATTTTTGGTTCTATAAAACACAAGAAAGTATTAAGTTTTAGTTCGGTAAAACCTAATACTGGGGGGACTTATTGGTGTACATAAAAATAGGCCTTCATTGGGCCAGGCCCAATGAACAAAAGGAAGGATAAACAGTTAAGAGATAAAAATATCTGAAAGGGCCAAAATCAAGTTTAGGTCGGAAAGTTCCATAAAGCCGAGCCAAAGACATAAGCTTAGACCGGTTTAACCTTAGGTCGGTCCCACTAAGTCTTCTTATGTTCCTCTCAATGGTCATCACTACCGAGACATAGAGCTTAGGTTGGAACAAGTAAGGGCACTGACACAGTAGGTAGAAGTCATAATAGGATTAGACATGTATTTTGAATGCATGCAGAAATCACTCAGAATGATAGCGTGAAGGAAGCCACAAGTCAGATTATGATGACGGGAGCAGTTGGACACGCAGGGAGATGGAGCAGTTGGGTATGCTGATCATTACATTACAACGGGCATAATTTGGGTCTTGATATAAATACTAAGTCTTCAAATTTAGGGAGGTACGCAACAATTTACAGTTTGAGCTCTTAGTGCATACTGTTCATCTTCTTCAGCTATACTAACTTGATCGTCGGAGTTACACCAAGGGGAAAGCCTAGCATCTTTCTTGCGTTTTTACATTGGTCATCAGAATTATCCATAGCCTCTGGTTTCCCTTTCATTCGAGTGAATCCGAGCCATTCAGCCCGGTTTCCAGCGCCGCTTCCCTTCTCCTCAACTTAGCAATTACCGAAGTGGACTTTGACGCGCATGAATTCTTATTGGGCCGCAAGAAGCATCCATCGAGGGACAATTTGCGTCACATCACCCTCCTTGGGATTTTTGCGCTTAAATGGAAGGGTCACCAAGCCCCCAACTGTACCGTCGACGGTTCAAAAAAAAAAAAAAAAACCTAAGGATATTTTTGAAATAACTATGACAAATTAATTATTTTACGAATGTAATCGAATAAAAGCCCAAACGTGTATTGAAAATGTATACGAAGCCCGAATGTTAAACCCCTAGGCCCTATGACTTTTGAGTTTTGAGCTTTCACTTCTGTCTATAGTATTTGGTTTTGGGCTTTGGATATTGGGCAGTAGACGAGAATAAAGATATTGGTGTACTCCTCCCCTCCAAATTATACAAATAGTATTACAAATATGACTTTTTATATACAACGAAAGAGTGTTAAAATATTTCGATTCTCCTTCGAAGAAATATTGTACGTTGATCATAAAAATTGGCTTGAGTTGACATCATGCGTACTATAGTCAATAATTTTTACTCAGTTCGTGAGATACAATATCTAAATAAGTAATTTAATACTATATTTTTTTATTTATACTCTTAATTTATAAGTGTTAATTTGGGATAAACATTATGATATTAACAATGGGATATAATTTAAAGAAATTTAAAATACACTTTTTTAATATAACAAAATTTTTTTTGAAAGTAAACTTTTTGAATGAGACAGGGGAATAATAAAACAGTAATAAGTCTTACATTTGAGTTCATTAATTATTTTGGACATGGTTTGGGGGTGGGGGTGGTGTGTTTGAAATTGAGGTTTTTAGAAGGTGTTGGAGTTCCAATTTTTTTTCAATTGAGATTTAGTGTATTTGTCATCCAATCTTAAAGAGCTGTAGAGTTCAACACGTTATAATAAGTGATCTGTCAATCCTAAATACAACTCGAATGCCAACTCATATTATACCTTAACCTCGGACGAGTTTTATCCTCAAGTGAAACAAAATTGACATAATTTTAAAGAGTGAGCTAGATACGATTGCGAGATAGAGAATCATACACTTTCTTATAACGCCACTAGCTAGTACTAAATCATTACCAAAAACCAAATAAATCGTCAAATCCATAGGATCAAAAACCAGTCCAGGCCGGGCCAAACAACAAGGGAGACCCGGATGTGGGGTCACTCGGTCAAGCCAGGTCAAAACCCGGGGCAGTCCGAGACCCGTCACGACCCCGGGTTTCTTCATTTTCTTTGAAAAATGCCAAATAGTGGGTCTTCAATGGACATGGGCCTTCCATAGCCCAACAATGTGGCTACCCTGCATATTTTTAGAATTTGTATAGGTTCATTTTGTTCTCTTCTTCCCATGTAGGATTGCTTTGCTGCCCTTGGCTACTCTATTTTTTTTCCAAGTTACATTCTTAGCTTTTTCTTCTTTTTTTTTTTTTTTTATCAAGATGCTCTAATATATATATTTTTTTTCCCTTTCTTTGTTTGTGGTTGAAAACAAGTAGTATATTTTAATGTTTTTAAATATTCAAACAAACAAACAAAAGTATAAGTTAAAAAACTGTATTTTTAAACAAATTTATTGAAACCTTTTATATTTATTTTTTGTCATAATTTTGATATAAATTTGATATTTAAGTTAGTTGTTAAATATGATAAATATATGTAATTAACTAAAATATTTTTTTAAAGGTTGAAATATGAAAAATATAATATATATATACATATATGTAAATTATTAATACATTATTATTTAAATATCTATTTATTACGACATCTGGGTTGACCCCAGTTGACCTGGGTGGACCCTCCGAGTCGGTATCTGGGCCGGGCCAAACAACATTGTTAAAAACATCCTTAGAAAGTCAGGATTCCAGTAATCTTTCCGACTGCGTACTTCTGTGTTAAAGCTTCTTCCTGTATTATTCTTCAACCCAACAATTTTTTTTCTTCTTATTTTCCTTTGCAGTTCATCTGAGCACTTAGCCTTTGTGTTGGTGGTAATAAACACTTCTTTAATGGATCAACGTAGTCAATTTCATCATCTTCGTCATCGTATATTCAGAGCAAAGTTATAGCTTCAGATGGTTTCTTGTTATGCAAGAGGCGGGTTTGTTTTCCCTGCCACTGGAGTTGGTTTCGGATTATAGTCGATAGTGTCTGCATGTTCTCCAACGATTGAAGTACAGTTTTTGAAATTATTATGAATCAATTTTTTTTTGTTGTCACTTTATGTTTTTTTCGATTCTTCCTAAAGTATAGCTTTCTTACCAACTTTCAAAGGGCCCTGACCCCGGCCCACCTCCGACTCAACCCTCCATGCCCCAAACCCACCTTGGACCCACCCAGACCTCGGACCCATCTCCCGACCTGACCTCGGTTCTAGCCCCAACCTCGCCCTGGACTACCCAAAAAAATGTTTATATACATTAAACATAATTTTTCTATAATTACGTGCATTAAATAGAACTAACAAATGTTTTTTATAAAATATTAGTTCAAACATTTTTTAAACTATTTTTAACTCTATTTACGTTCTTATAAATTTTTTGTCCAAATGCATATTTTTAGAAAAGAACTATCGAAAACATATTTTATAAAATGTATGTGAAAAACACTTTTATAAAAATATTTTTGAAGTACTTGTCCAAACATTGTCTAATAATTATATCCAGACGCAATTAACGAAGGTGTAATACGACATCAGGACCTTGTTTGGATTAATTTCATCAGCAACAAATAGCAGTCGAGAACCACCCAAATTCCCACATCGGAAACCCTCAAACTAAACTTGGGCAGCTCTTCTATATAAACTAAGCTTGGATGTCTGAAGAAAACATGGCGCTGCGTGGTGAGCACAGAGCGAACTATTCTTTCGCCTTTTACTAAAGAATACAGTGTGCGTGCCACATCAAGCAGCATACACCTATTTTTGAAGGGGTTAGATCAAATCTAAGCCCCCACAACTTTAGTCAAAATTACTGTTTTCCAATGGAGGTAATAAACATTTACCTCTTTTTAGTTAATTTGGAGGGGTCTCTAAGCAAATTCTTTTGAGGTTTTGCCTTTATTTAATTATGTTCTTTTAAAAAAAAATTTAACTACAAATGAAATAGAGAATTTTGAGAAATATGTGTATTTTGGATTGTAGAAATGTTACTAAAACGGGTAGCCCCTCCTTTAGGGACCACTGAGCATGTATTTTAAACGTTTTTGTACAGTTTTGAACGCTATTAATACAATAATCTTTTCTTTTTTTAGTTTCTGTCTTTCATTCCTTTCAATCTGCGTGCACAATGTTACCAATTTGGTTAATAGATTAACGGATTGCAATGTGAAAAGATTTCTACTTTACTTGCGTGTGATTTTCCCTTTTAGTTTGATTTCAATATTGTTGCAGTTCTTCTGTTTTGTTCTTTGGTTTCATGTCAAATTGTTGTGTAAATTTTGTCTCACGCAAATAAGAAATGGATGCTGCAATACGCTTCCAAAGAAGATGTACATATGTGAGCCATTGGCCTGGTTCTCTTTTTTGGTTTCTGAGAGTTGTTGGACTATTAATTCTTCATAGGCAGTTGTTATCAGTTCTAGATGCAGCATAGTCGAAACTATAGGCGACCATATATACCAATTTGGCTATAAAGTATTTAATAAAATTAAAAAAATCGAAGCGACACATAATTTGGCTATCCGGATGGGTTGGTTCAAGGTGTTGTCTATCCAGCTTTGACCAACATTTCATAAATGTATAGCTTGCACTTGAACATCTTGATTCATGTTTGGAGTATCTTCCTTCTCTTATTAATCAATGGCCTTGCATTTAAGTAGTTGTATGGCTTGCACTTGAACATCTTGATATATTTTTGGAGTATCTTCCTTCTTATATACATTAATCAATGGGCCTTGCCTTTAAGTAGTTTATTTAGGCTTTTAGTCCAAAAAATATTCTCCACAACCAAGAAAATGGGCCACTTAATTATTTTGGTTGTAGGGTACATGTCTTGCTCTGACTCTACAACAAAAAAATGACTACATGCAAACAAATACCAATTTCACATCCTTGACCGTAGGATCGTGCAATTCTACGATCCTCGATCACTAGTTTGATAACCATGTCAGCCTATATAAGCTTAATTTTCTTTTCAAACCCTAGATTCCAATTAGATCGCCGCTTACCTATTCTCCCCCTTCTCTCTCTCTCTCTCTCTCTCTCTCTCTCTAGAGAAATGAAGTCTAGTCTTTCAATTAGATTGCTACTTTCTCTATAGATTTCTAAAATATTTCATCACAACAAACTTACACCTAGGGTTACAAAAAATAAAAATCCCACTATCAACACAAGCAAAGATACAATTATATATCTTCTCAAGTCAAAGGTATATTTTTTACACCTAGTCCTTGCAAATTGTTCACATAAATTAAGAGTTGAGCTTTATTTTATGAGTTTCTTATGCATATGAATTCTATGCTCGATTTATAATTTTTTTCGTAGATCGCATGTGAATATATATATATATATATATTATTGATTTTTGTGTATTTTGTTAATCATTACTACATATGTATTGAATTTTTATTTTTAGCATTGTAAACATGAATTTGTTTTTAGACTTTATGCTTATTTGAAAACTTGTGTGGTTAATGGTGTAAACTTTTATGAATTGAGCAGCAATATTGTAAAATAAGTGAGAATGTCTCAAAAAGGGGAGCTTGCTGTTTTGGCATAATTTGGTGATTTATTATCTAGTTTAGATGTTCATAAATTGTTTAGAAATGCTAATTAGGAAATGTTTTGGGGTTTAAGACCTCCAAATACACATTTATGTAGAAACATTTGAAGGAAAGGTTCATTGTAGGCCGGCCTTACTAAAATTCAAAGTTATGGGAAAAACATTAGGACCGGATGAAGAACCGACTCATCCCTAAAAAATTAAAGAACTTCAACAGCTTCTTTCTTAAATTGAGAAGTCCCATTAGTATATGTTGAGACCTACTATGATTCTTACCAAGTCTTAAAGCTATGATATTTTCATGCATTGAACTTTTAAACTTAACAATTCAATTATATGGAACGTGTAGGATCATTTAAAAACATGTGAATTAAATCTAAACCTAATAGAAATTGCATTGAAAAGCAATTTTAGACAAAATGAAGATTTTCTCAAAAAGTACTCTTTACTCTATTTGACTGTTCACACTTAAATTTGAATGTGTTGAAAATTGCTTTTGCATTTGTTTTTTCCAGTTTATTCCGATCTAATGGGCACAACCAAAGGAAGAAATGGATCAAATAAGGAGATCTTGACAATCAATGAGTCTCCAGCATTTTACAAACCTTTCCTTCCCAAATTTTCCACCAAAAGATTGGTAAGTGATTTTCATCAACTTTTTTCCAATTATGTTGGTTTACTTAATTCTATCTTAGTGTATACTTATGTGTGTGTGTGTTTGTTTATTTTTCTATACTAGCAATCTGATTGGATAAATTAAATCTTTATATTTTGATAGATTGATGATTATTTATTGTTCTTGTGAGAGTTTCAATATATATCTTAGTGCTTAATATGTATGCTACTTTTATAAATGCCATATTAATTCTTTTTTTTATGTTTTATCTCTCATATATTTTTAATGTTTTATGATTTCAAATGTCTAATTTTATTAATAAATTAAGTCTATTCATTTTCAATTAATGTATAGCCATGTAATTTGCATACATTCCACATTCACACCTTTGTACGCGTGCTTCTTTCTTTGAGTGGTAAGCTCAATAACTCCCCTACTAGCTTTTGTAATTTTTTACTCTTGATAATAGGATATTCAAGTAATCCCACCAAACTAAAATGCTTTTATTTGGAAAAGAATTATATTCATTGTCAGTTAAATTACAGAGGGTAAGAGGAAGGGAAGGGTGAGTGGGGATATTATTGTCTATCCAAAATATATATTAATTTTTTTAATTAGTTAAATGAACCACTTCCCTTCTTAATAATTAAGTAAAAGCTACACCCTACTTACAAATATTAAAAGTTCCACTTCCCTTCATAGAAGTTTCCCCTAGAATTTTTAGTTTTTAGTAATTTAATGCATTTCAAAATTTCAAAGTCAAACCACAAATCTGCATTCAATATTTAATTCTAATTTTAAGATAAATTAATTTAATGGGTTCATAGTTAATAATTTAAGCTCAAATTTGTGCGATACCAAACAAAGCCTAAAAAAGTAAGATGTTCCACACAAAAAATAAAATAAAATTACACAAAATTATACATGCAATGCTATTTTATAATATCTTTCTCGTACTTAATTACACAGATTAATAAAAAAAATTACACAGATAATTATACCCAGTTAATTACATTTCCACAATGAAAAAACCAATAATATGTGATCTAATTGCGCAAAATACAACTATAATCATTTTAATCGATTATAGCTCTTCAAATTTCTCAAACTTAATTTTTTATTTTTTTTAGTGGCACCTTATTAATAGTAGCGAAGATTTTATAGGTAATGTTTGATAACTCATGTCATGGCAGGAAATTCCTTTGGCCTATAAGAGGTACATGGAAGGAAAGCTACCAAGGGAGGCACAACTAAGGGATCAGTACGGAAATATTTGGCCCGTAAAGATTGGCACCGTTGAGAATCAAGCTTGTTTCCGGCACGGCTGGAGAAAATTTATCATACAAAACCATGTTAAACCAGGAGATTTGTTTCTGTTTTACTTTAATGGCTATAATATATTTGATGTGAAATTACTAGGACGTAATTATTGTGAAAAAGAAGGAGTTGGATTTCTCATGCATGAACTAAAGTACAAGGAAGAGGAAGACAAAACTATTGAAGACGAAGACGAGAAAGGAGATGAATCAGATGATAGTGATGATGATCTCGATTATATCAATAATAGTAATGAAAGTGCATTTGAAGGTAGCCCGGAAAGAAACAATAATGGTGAGTTTGGATAATATTTTTCTGCTTTAGCTTAGTATTTAATACATTATTCTTATTTCAAACTAGAATATATATATATATATATATAATTTTTTAATGTTTTATTAATTATTTGATTGTCCTTTTAGATGGGGGAGAAGAAGCAAATGATCGTCCACGTAAGAGGAGGGATATAGATCCTTTTGGATTTGATATTTTTAAGGATCGAAGTGTCTCCATGCCAAAGAATCCGTATTTCATCACAGAAATAAGATCAAAGCGAAAAGCTGAATTGGTACGTATTGAACTTCCCATTTACACTTTAAATTATTTTTTGTACTCAAAATTTTAATATTAGTTTTGTTAATGTGAGAAAAAATGAAAAAAATTTTCAAATCTTTATTTAATACTCCCAATGTCCCACATAAAGAGTTTTGTTTCAAAAAGGATATTGGTCCCAATAGAAGAGTCTTGTTTCAAATTTTGTCGATCACATACCTTTAATATAATAATAATGTGTGGTTCAGAATTCTAAAATACTTAAACAAGTTTAGTGTATTGACGGACAAAATTGCAAACCAATTAATGTTTAAGATCGTTTGCATTCAACTACAAAATATTAACTTTGAAAATATAATAAAATGCTTATTATCTCTCACATTAATCACGATAGAAAAGTTTCATGTTCATACTAAGGTAAAAATTTCGACCACTCTGAGTGGATAGCAACTAGCATGTATTACTAGTTATTTTTTTACCCCTCCCCCTCCCCACTTTTTGTTTTCCCTCTTTTAGTTGATTATCAAAAAAATAACGTTGTGAAAATATATATTGCAGTTTATTCCAACTAGAGTTATTAAAGCACACAAGATTGATCTTCGAACAACAATAGTCCTGTCTGATCACAAGGGAAGGAAGTGGGATTCGACATACAAAAGATGGAAAGATGGTCGTGCATGTTTTTATGGTGGCTGGAAAGAACTTTGTGATGTAAACCTTATCACAGAGAAAGTCCCATGCATTTGTGAGTTTCTAGAATCCGAGGACGGAAATCTTTGCATAAAAGTTCAAGCTGTCCAACCAAGAGATCGTAACTAATTGGGAGGATATCAATGCTTGAAAATCTAAATAAAATGACTTATTAGATATTGCATTTATATTATTTTAGTATCCATTTACATTTTATGTGAGATTTTCTAGTTTAAATTGACTTTAAAGATTTTCTTAAGTTGAATTTTTATTTTAGTATCCATTGACTTTAAAGATTTTCTTAAGTTGAATTTTTATTTTAGTATCCATTTACATTTAATTTTACATTTTATGTGAGATTTTCTAGTTTAAATTGACTTTTTATTTTATTTTTTCTAGTTGTTGGTCATGAATTGATTGATAGTTTGATGAGTTTACGAGGATATTGAATCTCTTAGCAAGTATACCTAACTATATAACTATATATATATATATATATATGGGCAAAAAAACTCATTTAGTTACCGTTCAAACTAAAGATGGAATACAAACTATGGAATTTTAGACAATAGATGAAAGTTCATTTCATACCAACTACGAATAATAGTTATCTTTTGAGCAAGAGTAGTATAATTGTCTCGTAACCACCTCTTTTTAATTCCTCCAGATGAGATATTTGTGGGTTTTATGCGCTAAATTGAGAAGATGGGTCTTTAGCTTGGTCTGGATGAGAGAGATGGAAGAGAGGGATATAGCTTAAATTTCTTCCTTGGATGAGGTTCAGGAATAAGGAAATTGCAGAACTTTGAAGGAAGAAGGGAGGGTATCTCTCGATTGAGAGGAAATGTGGACAAGCAATGGATTTTTCAAGATTTTCTTCATTTCCCTAATTTGTTAATCTAGTTTTTATATTTTCTTAAAAGGGTAGTTTGGTAACTTCTCTAAAGGGACACAGTTCAGAATTAGTAAGTCTGGCTGAATACTAATTATACTAGAATTTTGAGTAGATACTCACAACAAAAAAGATTAAAAATTTGTTATATATGAATTGTTCTTATTATCACATTTATTATTTCAAATATATTTACGATATTATTGAATCTACCTCCGGGACCTGAGTCGACCTCTAAAACCCCGAGTCTACAAAAATTGTTACTAAACTACATCAATTAAATAGGGGGTAGAACTAAAACTTTTTAAAATTTTTTGCAATGAAATGTGTAATTAAATACTTTTTTCTCTTTTGGGGACATAAATATCTAAATTGAGACATTTAATTTAAGGACGGAGGGAGTACATAAAAAGAGAGTAATGATACTCAACATCAGTCACTAAATATTTTTCGCTCGCCCAATTATTTATCTAAAAAATATTAACTTAGAATATTTTAATCTCTTACATTTAAAATATATTTTTAATTCTTTACATCTTCATGAGTCAATAGCTTTCGTAGTCTTTTGAGTTTAAAAAGTATACCTTTCGTCTTTCACATTTTGAAAAATAATTTTTCTAAGTCTAAAACCATTGTTTTCATACATCTTTTATTATTTGAGTGTTTTTTCAACACTATCTATTTCAATTTTCAGCTAAACTTCTAACTGATAAAATGTTAATTTCAGCCAAATCATTGGTCAAGGAAATGATGCATTGGTAACTTCCAAAAAATTTAGGGAGCATTTAATGATATTTTAAGGAATCTCAATGGGGGTAAATGTAATTACCCTTATGTATGTAGTACCCAAATTTAATGTAAAAGTCATGTTAATGTAATTTGTTGCATATAATAAAGTTTAAATGTAAAGAAAATTGATACGGTCTAATTAGTACAATTATTTTAGAGGTTTATTGTCAGATCTCACGGGTATGTGCAGCTATTTGTGGTGATTATTACAGGGTTTAGGAAGCAAAGCGGAAATAAGAAGGAGTTGCAAAAGGAGTTGATTTTGAGATGATTTGCAGCAGAAATCCTGGACTGGAGCAAGCTTAGAAAATAGATCCAAAACGAGGTTCCATCTGCCCAAACGGATGCGTGAATAATAAACGAATTCATGAACCTGATGTGATTTAATTGGGCTGAAGAATAATCTGGGATTAATTCTTGGTTTGGGCTACGGAAATGCTTTGGGCTGAATTGATTGTGGGCTTTTAACTTAAACCAAATCAAGGCATGCGTGTGAATTACTTGAGCAGCAAGATGAATTGATTTGGCAATTTTGTTTTGAGCTGAATTACGAAGGAATTCTTTTCCTTCTTTAATTAGGTAGTTTACTTTCTCTACAAGTTAATTAGTTATTTTCTTTTCTTATTAGGAGATTAATAGGATAATTCCCCTATAAAAAGGAATGCTTTGTACGATAATTTTCATGCCTTCACAGTAGAGAACTTCGGCTCTCTACCTTCTCCCTCTTTAATCAATGTTAATTTCTTTTCTTTTCCTTATTTTCTTTAATTTAGTTTTATTGTTTTATTTTCTTTGCTAGTTGAAGGATGATCAAAGTTGTTCATACAATCGTGAGATCTAAAAGTATTCTCAATGTAAGAAAGAATGCGTGAATTCCTAATTATTTTCGGTGCATATTCTTAATTCTGATTTTATCTAAGAGTAGCTAACTTGGGTTTAATCAGGTACCGCTAATTAATTCCCCCAATACATAAATGTTGGAAGGGGCTAATTCGTGGCAAGACTATCGTATCGATAGTGAAGATAATGGGTGATAATTTTGTCGTTAATCCGATAAGAATTATTAGTTTCAAGTTTCCCTAATTCTTAATGCTTCTAAGTTTAATTAATAATGTGATTGCGGGTGCTCGCAGCCTGTTAGTTAAAGTAGTTAGAGAAGTAATCCTGATTATGGGGACTCACAGGGGTTATTCAAAAAGCTAAAGGGAAATTCGGTCCTGCAGTATTCGGATTAGTCAAAACGTTATAGACTATTGACACGTCTATTGACAAGGCTAATTTGGATGTTCGGATTAGTCAAACCGTTATAGACTATTGACACCTCTATTGACGAGGCTAATTTGGATTGCAGTGACCTATAATTGGGCGATTCATGTTTGCATGAATATATTATAGTCAATGATCAATTGCATGAATTAACTGAGATTATGTCTGCTACTAGGTGTTTTTATGTATTTTGTTTTACGAGATAATTAAAATTACTAGTCCCTGTGGAGACGATCCTACTTATTGCTATACTAGTTTTTAGTAAGTTTTTATAAATGTTTTTGGTAGTTGAAACAACACCTATCAAAAATCCTTGGTAATTTCAATAACATGTAGCCTTGTTTTATATTTTTTGTTTGGCAATCAATCTTGAGATGATTAAGTCAAAAGTCGGAGAACTCACTACAAGAAAAATGGGCTTTAGTGACGACGAAAAGTCATCTAGTAAAAGTCCAAAAGTCGTCACTAAAACCATTTAGTGACGACAAATCGACCGTCAAGTGGTTGCGACTATAGGTCCGTAGCTAAAGGGTCTAGTAACGACTTTTTTGCACCGTCATCACTAACGCCTACCATTTACTGACGACCAGATTGTTGTCACTAGTATTAGTGACGAATAAAGTCGTCACTATGTGTGCGTCACTAAATGTGTCAAATCGTTACTAAAAGATGTATTTATAGTGACGAAAGTTGTCAGTAGTAAACAAATGGTCAACAACTTTAGTGACGAACCTTTGTGACAAAAAATAATCGTCAATATAAAAGTCAAAGCCTTTAGTGACGACAAAAGTTCGTCAAAATAAAGATGAAAACCAACAAATTCAGTGACGATAAAGTGTCGCTAATAGCAACCTACTTTAGTGACGAAGTTCAGTGACTACAAATGTTGTCAATGGAACAAAATATTAAACAATATTATTAAAATTTCAAAACTCTTTTGTTTTAAATTGCAAATTATTATAAATATAGTATTTCATCATTTAAACAAGTATAACAAACTGACATCATATTTACATATGTTCTAAAGCAAATAACCAAACTTCCATCCAACTAAAAGACGAAACAAAATTATACACGTCAAACGTCACTTGTGGTGGTGGATTGATGACACATGAAGATATGTTCAATTTATCCATTTGAATCACAAACACACACTACACAAGTATTTGAAAACATCATTAGAGAAACATAAATTTCAAGTAAGAAGTAACCAACCAAAAAAATAACTAAAAGTGGCTTAAAACAACTAAAAGGAAAGAAAAAACATAATTAACAAGAAACTACTAATCCATCATTACAGATCTAGAACTCCTAAAATTTGATTAAACAGGTGAATGTGATGGATGCCTTTCAATTTTCTATCCAGTAACTCCAACTAAAACATGTTATTGATGAGTACAAACATTTGAAACAAAATAAAAGGAAAAAAAAAAAACTCTACAAACCAAAAAGCAAACTAATCTAACATGTGTGGTAAAAGTTTCAGGATTACTATTATACACGTCTGATAACTATTACTTACATGTTGTTAGTGAAGGCGAAGGCATTTGGTTTGAAAAGTAGATTCATACAGAACAGGGAGCTGAATGCATTTACATTCTTGTTTCTCTTATTTATTTCTTTCTTTTTCTTCCCTTTTTGGGAGGTTAAGGTTGCATGGCATAAATTGAATAAGAGCATCGTGCATAGCTTTGCAATCTAAGTACGTCTGCATCAGGACAGGCATAATAGTAACATTAATTAAAAAAGACCAAAGTACTCAAACATGCGCTTTCATTAGTTAATGATAGGTAACATTCATCTCAATGGCAAAGACAATCTTTCATAAGCAAACCCTGCACAATCAATTTAATCTTCTACATCAATACCTATTCAATATGTTTGGCTATAATAAGGATGATTTCACGGATAACTGCACAATCTGTCAAAATGAAGATTATTCCATGCACCATAACTCTCTGCTTGTGCACCAGCATCCATCTCACATATTTCCTACAAGAAAAGAAACAGTTCACCATGAAGCAAGACCATGTATTGATTTTCTTTTATACATTTAGCATTAAGAACTTCAAAATTTGTAGAAAGCTTGATTCTGAACTTTTAACAGCACTTTTGCTAACTCTAGAATATTGAGTATATGTCAGAACCCTTGCTAGATATTCTTTGATTAGCTGAGTTTAATACTATCTTGACTGTGTTCTTTGACAATATTAGTTCACCGGTTTACCTGTTGAAAATTTTCCACAAGTTTCATTGCTTTGAAGAGGTTACCTAATGATCAACCATGGCCTAATTGACTTATCTCTGGTTTAAAGGTGAGGCCAACTCGAATCCTTTGGATTCTTCATCTTTAACAACAGAGTATGTTGGTACTGGAATACTTTATGTTGGTACTGGAATACTTACTTCCACAACCTGCTGCATCGGAATCCTGAAAAAAATTAGG
This sequence comes from Leptodermis oblonga, assembly GCA_016801395.1. Classification (NCBI taxonomy): domain Eukaryota; kingdom Viridiplantae; phylum Streptophyta; class Magnoliopsida; order Gentianales; family Rubiaceae; genus Leptodermis; species Leptodermis oblonga. Next base: position 44,097,153 of record CM028750.1, on the reverse strand, counting down.
AGTTAACATAGTTTCAAGGGAATTTTTTTTTCTACATATTTAGAACCAAAAGATCATCATATGGATTGCTCAAATCCCCTATGCATCTTGGCTCACACTAAAAATAAACACATATCAAATGATCCAATTTCAGAAAACAAAAGTGAAAAAAACTATAACAATCCTTTGTCAAACTCCAAATCAAGAGTAAATATGAATGTACCTCCCACATCTGCGAGGCCCCAACTCTCAAAAATTTAGTAGTAAAATTTGAATCTTTGAGGCTCTAATGATACATCCAGAAGAAGCTGCCATGTTCTGCTTTTTTTACTTGAAAATGCAGCCTCATGTGAACTCAGGAAAATAATATGAAGCCCTCCAAATTCTCTCCACCCCAGTCACCTTGTCTTTGAAATTTTTTCATTTACTTAAGTAGCTCCACCTCATTGTATACATAAATTTAGTTACTGAATAGAAGAGCATTTCAAACCATCAAAGATATACCTGCCTAACAACCAGAACACTAAAGACATTGAAAATATTCCGTAAATTTTACAGTATAGAAGAAAACAAATCACCATCCACAGGTCTTAGTCCAGCCCCTCATAAACAAAATGCACAGGAACATTATTTTTACAAAGCTCAACATTCTCAAATGGATAACGAATATATGCACAAAGTAAAGATCCACTTCTGAACCAGCAACTAAACAACTACACAAGTAAGTTATTCCATACTATACCAAACCAGAACCTATAGGACCTAGTGTCCTCTCTCTTTCCAATATTTTTTTCTCTATTGCAGAGTCTGCACTCTGCAGTACACAAGACAAAGTCATGGATACCAGATCTACAGGAACCCGAGACATAAGAACTTAGTTTAATATTAAAGATGACCTCTAATAGTATACAAGTTCAGTATTGAGATTATAGCAACTAAAGATTAGCCTACCACTTGTGAAAAGAGAACAGTAAGCAAATTAAGCAAAAATTTCAGCACCATAATTCTAAGCACACCTCAACACATAACAGAACAAAATGCTACTACTATCATCTACTTTAACGACATGTTAATAAAAGAGAGCTACCTGATAACACCAACCCCATAAAGACCAAGAACAAATAGGCTACAAACAAAAATCAAATTGAACCCCCAGGAGAATATGCACCCAATAACCAAAACTGGAACAGGGAGAGTGCAAAATAGTAGATCTTTAGCAAAGTTTCAGCACATTAAGATCGAAGAGGAACACCAAATATAAAATGCTGTAGGAATAGCAGTTCAATGATGCAGTAGAACACAAAATTATCGCTTTCTATTAAATCTGAGAAAAAAATCATAATTATAACAGAAAGCTGTCGGAATAGCAGTTCAGTGAAGGGCTGCTAGAACTGCTTGTTCGACGACTTCATAACTCAGTACGTGGTGACGGACAAGTTCAAACTTTGAACCAACGGTTATTGAGGTGCATTGTTGGTCTAGGGCTACCCTTTTTTTTAGGGATTGAAGAATGAAGAGACAATGAATATAGAATTTTTGAAATCTGAATTACAATTAAGATGAATGAACCAAGAAGCAAAACACTAATGTGAACTACACAAAGAAACAGACAAATGAATGAAGAATAAACTAACTTTAGGGCTTGGATACAAACATAATGCCTCTGCCCTCCGAAATGGTGAATGCTTGACGTAGATCGAAATCTGTACATAACTCAAGGCGGCGCTGACGTGAGTGAGCTAGCAGTGCCGGCGTGATTGAGCAAGCCGCGCCGGCGACAATGAATGAGGAGTAGGAACTAGGAAGTAGGAGGTGATTGTGACGGACTTAGGATTGAGGAACGAAATCGAGTGAGAGAGAAATTAGGGCTTGCCCTTTATTTTCACCCCAAATTTTCCCTCCCTTGTTTGTTAATCTCCCAAAACTTAAGTTTATTTTCACCCAAATTTTCCCTCCTTCGTTAGTTTCCCTTTCCCTAAAATCTGAATTTATTTTCACCCAAATTTTCGCTCCTTCTTTAGTTTCCCCAAATTTTGACTTTGGTCTTCAATTTATTTTTATAAATTAAATTTAGTTTTGTTCCCATTTTCTGGATAATTTTTTCAATATTTTAAATTTGTGTAATTATTATTTTCTTTAAAAAAAATTTAAATTTTTGTGGTGAAAATAAAATTAATCATTGTCACTACTAACATGCAAAATATGTATTTTATCAAATTATATCCTCCCTCCGTCCCACTCAAAGAGTCTACTTTCAAAAAAAAATCTTGTCCCATTTAAAAAGTCCACTTGGAATTTATTTACATTGCATACTCTTACTAATATTATAATATGTGGTTCACAATTAATCCTTACTTCTAAAGTAAGGATATAAGTGAAAAATAGGATGGTAAATTACTTGTTTTAGGTGTTGTACCTCACAACTCATAATAAGTTGTACACATTTCAAAGTGGACTCTTTGAGTGGGACGGAGGAAATACTAATGTATTCTAGATTCATAAGTATATGATAAAATTAGTCTTAATGAGAAAGATAATCAAAATTTATAAATGCTAATTATATACGTATACACTATATTTTGTATTATGATTGCTTAATAGAATAAAAAAATGTAAACTTACACTATATATACTTATGTTATAATTATTTATATTATAATCACTTTAACTAGTATTAACTGATGACAAATGGCGAAAGATAGAAAGAGAAATTGAAACGTATAGGCATTTATTTAATAGAAAGTGATAATAAATAAATAGAAAAACAACACTAATTGAGATAGGTAGAAGAAACGACCGTGGTAGTCCGAGAGGTAGATAGCAAAAGTGATTCATACATGTGTAGGCAATATTATTATCAATACAATAGCTACCTTTCGATCTCATATAAAAAGTCATGTTCTGAAATGTATAATTTTTTAAAGTTGTAAGGTATATTATCCGAAATAAGTAATTTAACTTTTACTTCATAAGTATGAGTTAAGTGTGGATCACACATTATCATATTAGTTTCAATATAGAATGCAGAAAGAAAAAATAAAAATAAAACACAAACATGGTTCTTTTAATTAAAGGGGCATACTATTTGCAGACACTTTTTTGCTATTCACAGGCACATTTTTCTAAGAATAGTCTATATTACCCTTTATGTATAAACAATGTTGACCAAACGGAATTGTTATTTGCAGGCACATCTCAATATAAATGACAAAATCCTGCCCAACTTGGACGGGATTTTTGATCAAAATCCAGCCCAAGCTTGACAAAATCCTGCAAAACCCCATCCACCATTTGGGTGGGATTTTGACCAAATCTTGGCCAGCTTGGGCGGGAAAAATCCCGCCCAGTATGGACGGGATTTTGATTTGTATGAATTTTTATCCGTTTTGGCCAATTTTTTTGCTTCTTTTTTTCTTCAAACATAACAGCTACATGAGAGTAGCTTGAGGGAGAAGATTGCAGGAAATGTTATTTTTAAATATCCAAGGGTATGTGTGGTATGATTTTCAAAACATGATTTTGAGATTTATTTTAATTTTATAATATTAAAATTGTATTGGGAATGTAAAAAAGTGTATTGAAAAATATAAAAAGGTGTATTGAAAATGATGAAAAATTATTATAAAATTAAAACTTTTCTTGAGAATCAAAACAATGTTTTGAGAATCAAAACAAACAGGGCCTTAGACTTTTCACAGGAAAAATGTGCCTATGAATAGTAAAAATTGCTTGCAAATAACAATTCCGGAATTAAATGGAGGGAGTATGCAATTAGCATGTGTATATATATATATATATATATAATCAATTATATTATATTATGAAAGAAATAAAGTAATTTAAAAAAAAAACTACATGTCATACTTATAAATATTATGATGCTGTAGTAACAATAATATATATATATATATATATATATATATATATAACTAGTTTGGCCCATTTGGGTGCCTTACTAACATTACTAAACCCTAAAATTATTAGGGTGTTTTAGTGAGATTATTGAGAGATATGGACTAAAATAAAAATATTAGACTGTTCTAATGACATTATAAAAAGTTATGAACTAAAATAACATTGTTAAAAGTATTTTACTTTGCCATTTCATTGGAACAAAAGGAGTATAGGTACACACACAATTTTATCTCGTGACTCTTTCATTGGACCAAATAGAGTATCTACTAACATTTTTTTTATGGTGCTAATATGGAATAATAGGAGGATCATTACTTCAAATGAGTATTAGGATATTAAAGTCTCTTTCTTGTTTTCAAAAAAAAAAGAAAAAAGATCTTACTAATAATAATAAAAATTATTAGACCAAATAAATGTTCAAACATTCCAATATTCTTAAACAGTAGTCTATTGCACTATAATTTATTACGTGTGAGAAAAGATGTCCTTAGTTCAAACTATTATGGGGTCAAAATACAAATACTAGGGTGTCCAACTAATATTTTAAGAAGATAGGAGGCTTAATTTTAATTATTATTTATTGGTGTAGGCTCAATTTGGGCCTTCAAAAGATTTTGGAATACGATTGAGCCCAAATACTTATTTAGGTTCTACAAATCGTATTTGGGCCAGATTTTTTAAACTTTCCAATTGTGTTGCATCATTACACAATTTGAGCTATGATGAATATTGGTGTTAAATTATTTTTAAAACAATATTTTAATAAAACTAATTAAATTTCCAATAGTTTATCATAAAAATATATATACAATAATTTAAGTGTACACATATTCTTAACATAAATTTTATATTAACAGTTCTTCAAACTTCTCCTAATTTTTAAATGTTCAAGAAAAGGATTCTAATACTTGTACTCATTTACTCTTGTATATTGATGCATATTAATAAGTTATATATATATATATATATATACACTGAAAATGTGGATAAATATAAGAATTATGTTAAATAACTTATTCACTTATTAATTTTGATCGTTGATTCACTTTGATATCAGAATCTGAAAAAATAAAGTAGAACTTGAATTTGGAAAAGGCTGGTGCTATTGTCTGAACAATATTTTGTCATCAGTACTAAAATACCCTCTATTAGTTTAATGGTTTATCTTTCTTCTTCCAACTTCAGATCTTGACATGTTTAGCTGTTTCTTCTCATCACCACCGATATGAAATCTCCATAAGAAGCTTTTATCAACTTCACACAAAAAATGATTTAGCCACAAATATGTTTTAAGAATTAGAATGTATAATCAATTTATTTATCTGGAATTTTGCAGCAGAAGAATCAGAGCATGCTACCTCTATCTCTGTATTTTTGCCTACTTGTTGGACCCAGAAACGATTTAAACAAACAAGATAATTTAAAACAATGAAACATAAACCAAAACCGTAACCTTGTTTATCAAAAAAAAAAAAAAAAAATCTCACAAAATTTTATTAGAAAAACGAACCAATATATATGACATTTAGCCTATAAAGACGGCAACACAGCCTCTTACGCCCTTGTCTAAATTTTTTACTCTGTTTATCATACACTAGAACTGTAATAACAATTTGATAGGAAAACAAAGAATATTATGATGAAAAAAATACTGAATATTCAGGACAATTAGTAAAATTACTTGGGGATTCAAGCTCACTAAGCATAGCAGCAACATCACCCATGGCATCACCTATATATCACTTTGAATCTGCAGAGCTCCAGACTAGGGCTGTAAATGAATCGAGCTGAGACCGAGCTGGGCTCTTATCGACCTGAGCTTGATAAAAACCAGTCAGGCTTGAGCTCGATTGAGGCTAAATATTTGGGCTCGAGCTCGGCTCGTCCAAATTATAATAAGCTCGAGCTCGGTATAGAGCAATCTTTTGAGCTTGAACTCAAGCCCGAGCTCGAGCTCGAATTAATTTTTTTAATTTATACTAAAAAAGTATAAAAATATTATAAAACTATATAAAGAGACGGGCTCGATAGGCTCGACTAGCTCTCGAGTTAGTAGTAATTGGGCTTGAGCTCGAGTTTGACTAAGCTCGAGCCAAGCTTTGACCAAGCTGCTTGCGGCGGCTTGCGAGTAGCTCGGCTCATTTACACCCCTATTCCAGAGCATTAACAACACCAAAAGCCTCCGAAAGGCCTTTGAAACATCATATTTTCTATCGCTAATAGTTTTCTTAAATTGTTGCTTGGAACATCATCTTTTCTATTAGGTTGGCCCAATGATTGAACAACCTTTATTCGACTCCTTGAGAGCATTAAATATCCAGTTGGTTGGTTGAACCATAACCTCATAACATCAACACTAGGCCTTGTTAGATAGGTTTCATGGTTGTTAAAGAACTTTCAATTCCAATAGCCTCATATCAGATACATAAGAACTTAAATTGTCGGCATCTATATTAAATCTCTGAACCATAGAGTTGATGTGGGTTGTGCAAATTAATGAAAAAGGGGCGAACTGAACACATATAAAGTAGAACTCTTTACTTAGTGCAAGTCATTCATCAGTTGTGTTATGACATTGAGTTTTTCCAAAAACATGAGCCTCACCCACAAAATTTTGAGAAAAGAAAAGAAATCCAAAACTAGATATTTGTTATTGTCAGAATAGGCTCGGTGTGATCAGTAGCGACTCAAAGTTAGCGCTATGATTTCCATTTCAAGTCTTGTACTATAGCATCGACAAGAAGGTTAGCAAAGATGGGTCTAATTTTAATAGCAATTGAAATTGCTATTTCAAAATCCTAAAATTACAATGGCTGTTGAGTACATAGAGAGGCCGCCGGTGGTAGAAAAGAGTGAGAGAAGAAGAGGCAGAGAGCAAAACTGGATGCAAAGAGAGGGATGAGAAAGAAAAGATAAGCACTTGAAATAACTGAGCATATTTTAGGAATAAGATTATAATGTTGCTATGGATGCTATTTTTTTTACTCTGGTAATTACACCGGCCTTTGGAAAAATAAGGTAAAACTCTCTTTGATCTCTGAATTTGATCACTTTGAGCATTTACTAAATGAGTAATATTTATCAAACACTGATTGACTCGCAGCTTGTCAAATTAGTCGGTTAAGTTTTATTCAAAAACTGAATTTGGTCAACCTTGGTAAAAATTGAGCTTGACACTGAATTGAATTATGTTGACCTACGGTTGAATGAAAATCATGGTTCAAGTACTCAATCTCATATAAAAAATCATATTTTGAGTTGTATTTTACTATTCATAAATGGTTGTACCATTCAATTATTTTAATAGATAAAAAAAGTAATATATTTATAATTGAATGTGATATTTTTATGTCTATACAAAATAAAAATAATTAAAATATTTATGACATCATTCAGCAATTTATGACATCAATATATAAGAATGTCTTAGTGACATTACTAAAATTTATGAACTAAAAGATATACCCGTCTTACTGACATTGTTAAAAGTTATGGGTTAAAAAAAAAATATAAGGGTGCCTTAGTTGTATTGTTAATAGTTATGGACTAAAAAAATAATATAGTTATTTTTTATCGATCAATACTTTAATTTAATTTAAACACACATATAAAAGTTTTGGTTGTCTTGGTAAGGCTTTACGTTCACTACTACGAGGCCTCAGTTTTGAGTCTCATCGCAGCTAATTTTTGATTTATTAAATCAAAATGAAGAGTTAAAAATAGTTGAAACAATTAAACAGCAAAAATGGTCGTTGGTATGGTGGTAAGACAATGTGTATATCTTTGTGAGCACTTAGTTTTGAATCTCCCTACAACCAATATAATATGCTTTATTTTTTTTTTTTTTCCGACGACTACTTTTATATTGTCACTAACAGAACAAAACATATTTTTACTGACAACAATTTGTCGTCACTTAAACACTTAGCTATAGTGACGACAAATTGTTGTCACAATGTTCTAATTTCATGCTTTTAGTGACGAATATAAAATTTTTTCACAAATTTTCGTCACTAAATGTCTTCAAACTACTGACGGAAGCTATTTTTGTCACTAGTTTCGTCATTAAATGTCATGAAATAGGCGGGAAGGGTTGGTGCCAACCATATACTGACGACTTAGTGATGACATTTATATTTCATCACTAAAACTCCTCGTTTTGAGGAAAATCTAATGACGACTTCGATTTTCGTCATTAGCAGGATCTTTACGCCTTCCGATGATGAAAAAAAAAAAATTCGTCACTAATGCCCATTTTTCTTGTAGTGGAGGAAAATAGGGAGGAGGGAGGAAGCGGGATTTTTACTTATTTTTTAATTAGTTACTTTTACCTTATTGGAAAAAGTCACGTGAGAGGCACATGATGCTGATTCTATCAATCCCGTTAGGACTTAATGGGAAAAGTGCCTTTTTGGCTCATTTCAATTAGTTTAGGTGCGTTCCTGGCTAAAAAAAAAAAGGTAAATGCACGAAAACGGACACAATCGAAAAGTAAATGTATATTTTTTGCAGTTCACTCTTTTGTTTTTAAGTGCTTTCATCTTTGACTTTTGGTCAAAGAGGGGTGAACTATCTATTTTTAAAATAGTGAACTACTCAGTTTATCACGAACCTTTAGCCATGTTACTCGAATGAGCACGATCCTTCAAAAACTGATTTTTTCCTCACAAACATTTTGAAAACGTTACTAAACATGACATTCTGTCTACCCCCTTCGTTAACCCACTAACGGTAGCTACTTTTTTAGGGTAAAATTGTCTAATTATATATTCTTTCGTCTTATCTTTCCCTTGGTTTACCTTTATTACCATAAAATCCCCAAATCTTTCCTTTATTTTACATATTCATCCAAAATAAATTTTATTGTATAATAATATTATTAAATAATTATTTTTATTAATATTTCTGAAATTATTTTTTTAAATTTTAATATTTCGTCTTTCATATATATTTTTTAAGGAATAATTTTAATTATGATTCTATTATAACTTTTTTTGGAATCTTTCTAGAAAATCTGAACCCCAAGAAATATATGAATATTTAAAAGTACACTAGAATTTAAATATTCTCATTTTTTACCTTGATGGTTCTATCCCTCTCACACTTTAACCCCACCAAAAATTCAATATTTTGAACATATCCACAAAAACAAACTGCATCTTGCCACAACATAAAAATTTGCAGTTCTTCCCAACCTTTCTTTTCGTAGATTCATACTAGTAGAAATTAAAAAAAGCTTAGATCATAAATTCATAAGCAAATATATAGCTTTAATTGAAGTATAGCCATGGAATCTAATCCGCCGTCAAATAATTAGTAACCAAAAATACATACAAAAATAAATTAAAAAGAACCCAACTTTCACTTTCAAATTTGTATAAGCTCTTCGAAAATCTTCATCGCGGAGCCCGCAAGCCCAAAATTACATTGATGATTTTCGTCTCTTTTCAATGAGAAAGGAAAAGACTCACTTCCCTCTTAGGAAGACAAATAGGGCCGAAACTACCGGCTCACCCCACCCGAAAGTAGATGGAGTCAGGAAAAGAACGGATCTGGAGTTTGTTTGGTTGCAGCTCTGCTGTTCGTGGTTCACGGCGACGCGACTAGTGGTCACAGATGGTTCCAAATCTGGGTTAGGGCGGAGATGGTCTGAGCTTCTTAGATCTATTATGAAAAAGATGAACGGCTTTTCAAACCTCCATAGCCAAAGTCACCGCCTTGATCAACACCGTTTGCTCTCACGTTCCCATTGACCCTTGGTTTTGCAAAACAACCTTCAAATCTGGCCATCGTTCTCGTACGACAAACCTTCTAAGTCGAATTAGCACAATCCCATACTAAATCATCCATAACTTTATTGAATTCGCTGAAGAAACATGCCACCTATCCCAAATTAAAAGGGATATTCGATTCTAACCTAGAAAACTACAAAGATTCGAGTGACAGGCCTATTGATTGCACCACTGCTTTGAAAGAGAGGGACTCTCCAACTGACTTGGCTATACCAAATCACTTTTTTTTTTTTTTGCTGACTTGGCTTTGCTAACAAATTTCTGTAAATACTTACTTCAGATTAACAAAAATTCTACATATATTTTGGCTACATAACGTTGGCTTGCAATAGCATTATTAGTTTTCTTTATCAACTTTCTTCCCAGTCCAGCTTGCAACACTGGGTGTAAGAGCAACAATGGGAGGAAATCTGATGGGAGATGCAGCCTTGTGTGCAGCATATGCCAAAGCAAAAATTCCCACCTTTTCCCCGGCTTCGTTGCTTGAAATCCCTATCTACAACAGATCCCATTTACCAAAATCACAATCTCATTGTTACACTTGTTGGCAAAAATCTAACGTTTTGTAGAGGAAGTTTTTACCTTCCACAACAAAGATGAAACATCTACGCCTGCACTAATGAGAGCATAGCAGAGGCCTAAGGATTTCAAAGAGAGAGTGATAGCAGAGGCCTAAAATCAAGAGTTTATAAGAGCGAAAAACAAACGAAACCCATCAAAAAATTGACAGCCACAGGCAAAACAGAGTGGATAAAAGAATTGGAAGGAAGCTTGGAGGAAAAAGGGTACTATCTACCTTCCATAGACCAACTTCGAGACCATACTTCTTGGTAATTTCTTCTGCAGAAGCTGAAGGCATGATTTCTTGGGTTTTCTCCTTTATTGCTCTGATTTTAAAGCTAAAATCGGATGTAGAAGAGGTGGAATTCAATGCCGAGAAAGAGCAAAGAGCTCTGAAGTTGAAGCAAAGGTGAGAAGGGACTAGTAGAGCTGTCCAAAACTGGGTTTGGAATTGGGAATTTTGGGATTGCAGTTGCACTCGCCAAGTCAGCATAAAAAAAAAGTGATTTGGCATAGCCAAGTCAGCAAAAAATGTGATGTGGCAGAAAGTTAATGGAGAAAGGGCTAATTTGGCCCCTTTTTTGTAACGTCGGGGGCTTTTTTTGTTCCAAAAGTAACATTAGGGGCTTCAATGAACCTTGGGTAAAACATTAGAGGCTTATTTGAACCTTTTCCCTCCAACTCTGAATATTAGAGAGTTCGCTAGAGGAAGATGCAACACTGAGGGAGCCGCTGGAGGGGGAGAAAGAGGCGGTAGTGAGAGAGAAGCTGGAGGAGGAGGCGGCAGAGAGAGGTGATGGAAGAAGGGAGTGAAGTGATGAGTACGGGTACAGAGAGAGAGGAGGAAAGTAAAAAGATTAGATAATTTGGGGTTAATTGTAAATTAGGGTTTAGGATATAGAATAAACTATAATTTGAAAATTGCATAATAGATTAAGAATCAAATTTCATTTATATTCATATGTTTGGGGGTTTAGTTGGCATAAAATAAGGAAAATACAACACAAAACAATTGACAATCTGATGATTTTACCCCTGAAATAGTGGAGACATTAGTGAGTTAACAGAGATGGTAGACGAAATGTCATGTTTTGTAATGTTTTCGAAAGGTTCGTGCTGAAAAACTAATTTTTTAAGGTTCGTGTCAATTCAGGTAACACGGCCAAAAGATTGAGATTAACTGAGCAATTCACTTTTTTTAAAATATAGGGGGCAAAGAGTAAAACATGCATAACATAGGGGGGTTAAAAAAACCCTTGATTTCCTGAAAACAGGGATCATTTGATAATGTGAACAAAACCTGAGGGGTAATTTATTATTTAGCCAATGTTATATTGTTAATTTGTTATGGGGAAGAGTGTAATTATTCAAAATTATGATGGTCAACTAAGAATTTGTCCGAATCCGGAGGGAGCTTAAACGTAATTTACACAATTACCTAATATTATGTAGTACATGTTGTTGAGTAGGTTATTCCATCCTTATCGTATCTAGTTTTATTTTTAGATCTGTGGTTCATTACTTGGAAAGAAAAAAAAAAATTAACAATGAACCTGAAGATGATAGCTCCTTCGCTATAGGAGCCTTCGCCGCAGCCGATCTTGAAGGCCCCAGATAACCCATCAGATTATCAATTTCCAGCGTTTGAGGGAGATGAAAATTCTGATTGGACTCCGCCGTTTGCTGAGTTCAATGAGGAAAGACGCAGATTATGGAATGAGGAGACGAAGACATTCTCTCATCATCCTTTGATGTTTGACTGCAATACTACTTAATTGTGTTGTGGTTATTCATCAATTTTAGGGAGGGGGACTAGGGATTTATGTCTTCTGATTTTGATTCCTCGATTGGGCTTTTAATTCGCTACTATGAATTATGAATCTTGAATTCAGAATTACTTTGGATGGTGATAGTTGATGTATATAAGTTGTATACGAATGGTTTTGCTTAATTTTAGAATATTAATTGATAATAATTGTGTTGCTAGGGCTATGATGTAGATTCCTTTCCTCCTGATTGGTTTATGTCTCCTTTCTTGCCACTTCATGTTTATTATTCCGAACCTGACAAGTGGAAGGAGTCGCCGGATTATGCTACAGGGAAGACGGCAGCGGAGTTCGTCATTGGGAAACTTAATGACGACAACTCAGTACCTTTCTTCCCTAACTGACATTACCTATTGTCCATTACTCATGGTGTTTTATTCATAGTCCTTAAAGCTCATTCATTGTCTTAATTATTGCAGCCTGACAAGAGTCACGAGCTTGTTTATGTTTAAAAAGTAGTTACCGATGTTTACTTCAGAATACTTCTTTTGACCTTCATTATCAATGTTAAGGAATTAGGTGAGGTGGCCGATCACTGTGGCGATGGCTGTGCAGATGAGGATGACAATGGTGACATTATAACTTATCGAGCCACTGTGGATGTAGGCCCCCGTGATGGCAGTGAGGATTACAAACTTATAGAGCTGATGGTTAAACTAGTTCCTGATGCTACAGAAGCTTGTTTCTATGCAATTCGGTTTCTCTCTAAATGCTTTTCGTGCTAGACGGTCTGTTGGTTTTGATGACTTTCGAAAATATGTTTTATAAACTTATTTTTAGAAATGATTTTTAAATGTGAAAAGTGTTTTGAAAATATAAAATTTAATAATTGAAAGTTAAAAAGTTGTATTGGGAATGATAAGGAGTTATTATACTATTAAAAACTGAAGAAAAAAAAAAGCGAGAAGGATGTTTGTTTTGTGTTTGAAAAAGGACTTTTCAATCCTTAGAAAGTTGCAGGAAATGTGATCGAAAAGGCATTTGGCTGAAACGACACAACATGAAGTTACAACATATAAGTTGCAACTTTTGAGAACTAATTGGATGCAACCTTTTGCTTGAACAATCATAATTTAAACAAGTTGATAACGTTTCATAACATCTGAAAGGATGCCATGAACTCTATAAATGGGTCATCTTGGGGTTTGGATGCTGCAGAATTCAAATCAACAAGAATCAGAAAATCTCTGCTCTCTGTGCTCTTGTCTTAAGGGATTGAGGAACTTAGTGCAAGAGTTCACTCTTTCAACTTCATCTTATCCCAAAGAAAATTTGTTTTGAATACGATTGCACATTATAGTGGACGAATTAAGCCTTAAGGAAAGTGTCTTGTACACGATTTGAAGTCAAATATATAAACTTATATGCAGCCATCTTGCACCTTCTCTTATTTTTTCCAACAGTCTTAAGGCTTAGTTTGTCACTTAAGATGGCTGGGTTCTTTACAATATTTTGCTTCCAATTTTATGAAAGTTGAGCACTTCAATGGAGGAATCTTTGTACGTTGGAAAGGTACATAAGAGAAACATAACAAGTAAGAAATTTCTTGTCTCTAATATTTTCTACTGCAAAATGGTTGATGGTAAATCTGTCATGGGATAATGGGTTGGAAAATAAAGTGTTAAAATCACTTTAACAAACATAGCACAAAAATGAATGAGTCTACACTGTGTGATCTTGGGTTGACAAAATCCAACAATCATTCAATGATTTTAAAAGGGATCTCAAACATAGAAATGATGAGACTGCCCTTGAGACTCAAGGAAGAAAACAAAATGCTTCCATCAATTACAACATGGAAACTACAAGTATACGTGCATGCTTCTAAATCAGAAGTATGATAATTCTTCCAATGATAATGAAAGTAAAGGTCTTGTGGTAATGATTTCTAAATTGAAAATCATGGAAGAAGACTTTACTTGATGGATTGATTCAGGTTCAACCATGTGTGCATTAATATTTCATTCGTAATGACATTGTATCATCAACTTAAATGTCATACAAAAGTAAATTAGCAGTATTATTTGTTTGATTTTTGCACAATTTTATGGCATGTTAAACTTTGACATGTTACTTACATGAAAGTTATGCCATGAATAAATTTGACTTCTTGTTTCAAATAATAATGAGAAATGTGAAACATGCATATAAGCCAACATAAGGCAACCAGTTCAGAAACTGAAAGAAAGACTAACAAGTCGTATGTTATTAATTTATTGATTTTATGCATAGTGATCAATCTTTGTCACTTTTATGATACACCCCATTTATAATGATATCAATGATCTGCGAGATGTATTGATGATTGTACAAGTTTTATGAAGTTCAATTTTTGTTGCAATTTAAATGCCGAGCATTGCATGCTTTTAGATATCTAAAAATGCAGTTGAACTTACATAAAATATTATGATTATATGCTCAAAAACTTGTCTTGATGATGAGTAGTATAATAGAGGATTTTTCTGAATCTAATGCATGAAACATGACATGGGGTGAACTTGTTATTAACAATGTATTACATGTCTTTTATTCAACTACATCTTATAAGTTTTTGTACAAAAGAAACCAAACCTTAATCATTTAAGAGTTTGGGTTGTAGAACCATTGCAAAGGTTCCTGAAACCTGTTAAATGAATTTGGGTAAAAGAGGTGTCAAGTGCATTTTCTAAAGATATGCACAAAATAGCAAGGTCTATCATTTTGAGAATAGAACCTATTGATTCGAATCAAGAGTTGCTATTTTAACAAAGAACAAATTCACCTCAGTACCTAAATGGATCGAAAAATGGTGTGAAGAAAAATGAGACAATAATTGAAAAATACCAATTATTGGACCATGGCATATACAGTATGGTGGCATTTGATCATCAATAGTATGATAACTATTGATTTTGTAAGATCAAAAGGAAATATATTGATCCTTTAATAAAAGGACACTTGCAAGAGATTTGGTGTAAGCAACATCAAAAGACATGGGATTGAAGTCCAATTACTAAAATCACTCACAATGGAACCTCAATTTAACGCTAGTTACAAGGACTAGTCTTGAATTCAATGAGTCAAAGTACATTGGCTAAGTGATTTGAACGCTACAAAGTGATCCCAATGGTGGTAGTGCTGGTATTCCTGCTAGTTAAAGAAGGTTGAACGTTAAGTTCTTAACAAGTTTCAGAGAATGCTATTAATGGCGGGGGCATTGAGAGCTTGCCTATATGGGTATTGGATTTCTGGCATCCACTAAGGTTTTGGACTTAACCTTGGAAATACTCATGAGAGGATATGGATACAAGACCAAATGTATCGAACAAATGGCAATTGAGATACATTGTGAAATTGTGTGTGACAGTTTACGTGGCTTGTTAAATGGTCATTTGGTTCAAAGCTTGTCTACCAAATGATATCAATGAGTTATAAATAACTTTCACTAAGATAGTGGTTCAATCAAAAGACACCATTATTGACGCACTGATAGGACTTGTCGTGGGTTTACCAAATACAGTAAAAATACTGCTTAAACCTGCAATTAAGATGCTAATAAAATATAGCACAGTAGTAGACAGGGTCGATCCACAGAGACGGCAATTTAATTTTAATTCCAATTTAACATGCAAATAAAACCAAACTATGACTAGTAGTCACCTTTGTGTCTCTTAAGAGACCTTAGAGTTGTCACTTAAATTTAGCAAAATAATAATTAAACTAATAATTAAATAAAAGACGTAAACAATTATCAATTAATTAGAGAAAATTCCGGTATTATGTAAATCCACCTTAATCTCATGCATACAATCATAAACCTCTTAACTTGTCTAATTACTTATGCCGTTTCAATTATAGTATTACCGCGAGTCCCCGCAAATAATTCCAATTCTCCCATAGATTCTCGATAATCCCCCGCGAGTCCCCGCAAAGAAATTATTCTCTAACAAATAGAAGTATTAAGAACAAGAAGAACCCAAAACTAATAATTCCTACTGACGATGCATTAGAAATTATTACCCAATTAATCATGTACTACTTGGCTGGTAGTTGTGCCACTCACTGACTCTACCAGATTAAACTAAGTTGATCAGGCTTCATAGAATCTTAGTAATTAGACATATAAACACAGACAATTTAGAAACATAATTCATTAGACCTTAGATTAATTCCTAGGTTTCATAAATGCATGGATTATGACTTCTTACATAATACCAGAACTAATAAATTAGCTACTCATGATAAAATACGAAAAACACATAATTATAAAAGAAGACATTAAAAGAGAAAATAGAATACTGTACTGGAATTTAAGAAGTCGCGATCTGACAACCGCCGGTTTGGCCAAACGGTAGACTGCCCGTCGGGAAAATCCAAAGTTGCGATCGAAACAGAGCAAAACAGAACAGAACAGAGGAAAACTATACTAACGCGAAACTGTATCTTGCGAGAGAATTATTTGTAAACTAAGAAACTATTCTATAAAACTTATCTAAAAACTTGTCTCTAAAAAAAAGTTGTCCTCTAAAATAAGCTATATATAAAAAACTATATCTCAAAAGTGCAGGAATAATCCCATATATATAGGGATACAAATCAGCAATTAACCAATCTCCTAATTGAATAAGGAAACGTTCTTCTACTTGGAAAGAGAATTAATTGAGCACATGGAATCTTTTCACTTTTTGGTAACTCCCAACTTCTCTCTTTAATTCCTTCTTGGATTGTAATTTGCCAAAAACTTCATTGCTTCCCTTTTAAGCTTCTCCGCATCAACTCTGCGTCTGCCCACGTTCATCCTGCCGATTGGATTCAACTCCAATTGAATTGGATTAAATTCCAATTGGAATCAATCAAATCGGCAGTTGGAATAGGCCCACGTGCAATTGTCTTCAGGTTGGATTAAATTCCAATTGGAATTGGATTAAATTCCAATTGGAATCAATATTCCAATTGGAATAGGCCCACTTGAAATTGTCTTCGGGTGCAGTAACATGGAGTCCAATTTGCAGGCCGAAATTGTGGCTTTCTTCATGGTGTAGCCCACAATTCATGTGGGCTTTTTAGGTCTTGACTTGTCTGCTCCAATTCTTTCACTTTTTTTGTACATTCTTTTCTGCTTAGGCCCGATCTCTAAAATTGCAAATAAACATTAAAATCTTGGGCAAAAGCCCGTGAGAACTGCCATAACAAGTGCTAAAATAATACATCTAAAAGGTGCAGATTACGCACAATTTATCAGTGAACCAAGAATACTTACAAAGTATTGAAAAATGGCAGGGGATTGTGAGAAAAGGGATTTTTCAATCCTTATAAAGTTGCAGGAAATGTGATCGAATAGGAATTTGGCTAAAACGACACAACATGAAGTTACAACTTATAAGTTGCAACTTTTGAGAACTAATTGGATGCAACATTTTGCTTGAACAATCATAATTTAAACAAGTTGATAACCTTTCATAACATCTGAAAGGATGCCATGAACTCTATAAATGGGTCATCTTGGGGTTTGGATGCTGCAGAATTCAGATCAACAAGAATAAAAAAATCTCTGCTCTCTGTGCTCTTGTCTTAAGGGATTGAGGAACTTAGTGCAAGAGTTCACTCTTTCAACTTCATCTTATCCCAGAGGAAATTCGTCTTGAATACCATTGCACATTATAGTGGAAAAATTAAGCCTTAGAAAATGTCTTGTACACGATTTGAAGTCAAATATATAAACTTATATACAGCCATCTTGCACCTTCTCTTATTTTTTCCAACATGTTTAAGAGTATCTCTTGTTAGTTTTGATGGTAATTTCTAAAAGTCAAATCTTCATCTTCTTTTTGCTGTAGAATGAGAATGTTCGATAGAATTTGTGTGAGAGTCGGTGAATTTATAGATTTGTTTGGGGGAAGAAGTTTGTGAGTGTGAGGAAGTAATGGAAGAATCGAGATGGGAGGATACCCTCCCACAAATGAGGTTAAAATTAACAAAGCAGAATAAATATGGGTGCAAAATTGCCATAAAAATTCAGGAATATAGACGCTAGTTAACATATTGTCATCCACATATTCCGCATCCATGATGAAAACCGCGAGAGCAAGACAATTTAACAAGAACAAAACCAAAACTTGCAATAATCAAAACAGTGAACAGAAACTCTGTAGTTATCCCAACTAAAAGCAAAAATTCGGATGACTAATCCATGCAGTAATAAGAACGTGGGAGTAACTACTTGAAAACACAATCCCAACAAGCCAAGTACCCCTAAAACTGAACAAGGTAAGAAGCCAGCAAAACAACTTTAAACTCCAACCATGGTTGTCTGGGCCGAACCGGACGTTGAACCGGCGAGGCCAAGGGGTCACTTGAACCGGGGGTTCGACTGGTTCGAGCAGGGGGTCCAACCGGATGACGTCATATATATATATATATATGTATAAATAATATATTAATGAAAACATGGTTTAATTTTATCATTTTTAACATTTAAAATATATATTTTTTCACAATAATTATATATATTTTCAACTAACTTAAACATTAAAATTCATTACTATAAAACCCAATAAGTAAATCAAATATAAAATATTGCTTATTTTCTGTTAAAAAATATATACAATTATATTACTAAATTTTTATTACAAAAAAAAAGAGAAAAAAATTTGGTGTAAAAAAAATGAAACATATTTTAGGTTAATACATGAAAAAATTAAACAAACTTTAATTGAAAAGAAAAAAACTAATAAAAATTATGATAGTCTTAATTTTATAAATGGTAAGGAATGACAATAAAAATAACATTATTTTCAATGGTCCAATTAATAGATTGTTAGAAAGTTTGTGATTCATATTAAAAATGAGTTAAAATAATGTTTTACACAAGAATAAATAATGGTATAATGGCAGTTACTCTTGTCTACTATATGAGTGACCAAGGTTTGAATCCCATTGAAAGTAAAATTTTTAAAAATTGAATAATTAAAAAAAAGGGTAAAAACCGGCAGACCGATTTTTCTCCCTCCCGGTTTTTTGCCATTTTTGAACCGGCAAGGCTGCCATTTCACGGCCACCGGTCTAGTCCAGCCCAGACTACATTGACTCCAACCTAATATGCTCCGCCCTAGCTGTGATGATGATTTACAATTTACCCGATGCAGGAACGAAGAAACAAGAACCCAGACTTCGAAACCTATGGGCCTAGCCGTGGTAGCCCACCATCCACTAGTGCTTTCTCTCTCTAGGATTTTTTGAAGAGAATCGGGAGAAAAATTTCTTCATTCTGCTAAGAGATCTGTAGTGAACATAAATTTTATTTTATTTTTCAAAGTTCATTCATGCATATAGTGCCAGAGTCAGACTTCTAAAGTTAGGAAGGGCAAAATGTTTTGACCAATAACTTTTTTTAATGGCACGATAATTTCTTGTGGGACAATTACTCAAAAACATAAGTTTTACCTAATTTATAACGTAATAAGTGTGTTTTTTAAAAAAAAATGAGGTAAGGGCAATTGTCCCACCGAAGTTCTATGTGGCTACGCCACCGCATGCATATGTACCATGCCCCAAACAAGCGTTTCTGGGATGTATCATTCTCCTTGTCTTTATTTTCAAGTAAAATCCATAATGGTGAGTGCAATTTCCCTTTTCTCCAATCGTGTGAATTTGCTCATTTGAGCTGAATCATGCTTATTTAGATGTATTGATGCTTGTAACCATTCTTTTGTGTTTGTTGATCATGGCTAGCTTATAACTTAAACGACTCTTTAATTTCATGCTAAAAATAAAATCACCTAGGTTAATGAGAACCTAGGCTGTTTGATGAAATGTCACATGGAACTTGTTTGAACCGATTCTCTCATTCAAAATTTTAAAAGCTCCTTGATAAGAGCACAACGATGCTTCACATTGCAGAATCCCAAAATCAGCTAAGTCGGAGATTAGGTTGATGCCCTTGATTTAAATCACCTTCTTGAACTCACCAATGAATTTAGAACTTAATGATTCAATTGAAAACACCCTTCAATCTAACTTGAACACCTAACTTGGATTGATATTTTCAAAACCCTCTTAAAGTAAAGCTACCTTCAGCTAAGTCTAAAAGAAGATAATTCACCAATTAATAATTACAAGTTCCCACAGAACAATGTATCAAACCCGACAGTGTTGGTATTCCTTACAAAACCAAATCCAAAAGAAGCATGGATTTGGGTTGGTTAATTATTGGTTGCCACTAGGAGTAGGGAGCACGAAATTAACCTTTAAAAATAAATAAGGAAACTACTTAAAACTATCATGCACAAAAAGGATTTCTAGAAGTGAAACCTTTTTGGAAACTACTACTACTACTAATCCTATTGGTTTTTGGCTTTAGATATTCCTTTCTAGAAAAGGAAACCAAACAACCAATTAAAATAAAATAAACAAATACTAATCAAAAACAAGGAAGGAAAATTAAAACACACACACTCAAAAATCGCCCATGTGGGGTAACCCTAGCCGCATCCCTTGTGATCTAGTAAGTGTTCCCACTTGTACGCTCTTTTCTTCTCCTTCTGGAATCTCCTAGAATCTTATCAAATTTTCTACAATCTTCCAGAACAAAATAACTCAAGAATATTTAATAAAAATCAAGAGATGTAATTATCTTCAAGATTAAATTAAATACTCAAGAATCTTGCTCATTAAGCTGAGGAACCCATTTGTAAATAGTTATTGGTTTTCCTTTCCTAAGTTTCAGCTTTATAATTGGATCTTCATCTTTGTTCTTCTTCTATTTCTTCTTAAAGACCCATTTCCTCCTATGAGGATCAAAGTCCTTTCCGTTTGATCTGTGAGAAGCCAGATGTTGACTTTGAACCTTCATACCCACTTGTCGACTGCTTTCCTTCTTGGATTTATAGAGTTGCCATTGGATTTCCACATCAATCCCTTTTTCTTTGGAAGAATGCGTCCTTGAATCCGATACTTGTTTTGACTTAAGAGATCGAACTTTATTTCCTTCATCATTCCCTCTCCCTTTGAAAAGATTCGTCCTCAAATCTGATTTCTTTCCAGATGCAGTCTTGTGGCTTCTCGGGTGAAGCGTCTTGTTCTTTGGCTCCTTGTGGATCATCTTGACTTCCTGCAAAACAATTTCAATAGGCAGTTTACTAGTTTCTATATGCAGATCACTAGTATCAACTTTTACATCTTTTGACTCCACTTTCTCCTTCCCCTCAGTACAAAAACTATTTTCTATACTAACAGGCTTATCAGAGTTTGCCATATTACAAGTAATTTTCCTCTTTTGATGGTTTTTCAGCGTAACAATGATTCCCTCCATTGCCTCGTCCCAGTCTCTTTTCATTTGGGCTCGTAATTGTGGCATAGGAACATTCTTATATAATTTAATCCGACCGTCTTCTTTTTGTGGTATTGGGGGCTTTTGGAATAACAACAGTCTTGTCTTTAACACCACCATCCTCTTTTGTGCGTACCAGTGGCCTAGGTTATTGGGAAGCATTATGTCCTTTTTTTCTCTTTGCAATTAAAGCACTTCGTGGTACCTCGCCTTCTTTTTACACCTCCCAGATCCCCATCTGTGATTCCTTGGACTCAAGCCTTCTTGTCTGCATACTTATCATATTCGTTGCCTCGACGTACCTCGGCTTCTAAATTTCCAATGTGCCCCATAAACTTTTGTACTAGGGCATAGATGCCGGTCAATGTTTTGCTGGCTCCCATTGTTTTCATGTGTAAAATTTTTCAAGAAATACAACTCCTTCAATCAGCAGTTAAATCAGAATTCAAATCGGTTGATTTTCAGAAGAATACCAACAAACTGAGAAACTTTAGATTCAAAATTTAACGTAAAATTAACCTCCAAATGTCACCAAATTTCAGAATATCAATCTCCATAGTATACTACACAACAATTTCTAATTGCATGTAAAGTACGCAAAAAAAATTCATGTTTCACGGTATTACCCAAAATCCACGACGTGATGTAAAACTATTAAAACGAACTCCAATCAACACCAAATTTCACTACAAACTTCCCCTCCTTATATTTTTACCAAACTGGAACATTCCAGAATCAGAGAAGAAAATTTTCAATTTTGAAATTCTGGCCTATACCGCCTGTGAATCTTGAGAAAAATAAAAAACAAGTGATGCATGGCTCCAAAAATTCCAAAATTTCGATGCAACCCTCCCCTTGTGCTGTAGATCAGTCTTCCAAAAGGAGAGAAAATAAAAAATTTCGGCAGCCTCCAACACGGAAAACCCTATCTACCCTTCACACGATTTTTCGAAGAGAAAATTGCAACAACCCTAAATTCAGACCTTTTATAATTTCAAGATCTAATCCTTACAATAATATAAGTAGGAATCTCTAAGAACAATAATATTTGACAACAATAATGTTAAAACAGCCCAAGGGTTTGAAAATTATATGCAGTAATTTATTTTTTTAATTTTTCGACAACCCTTTTACAAATTAATCCCAAGGAAATTTAAAGATAATGTAACATAGGCACCAAATCACCAATTAAGGTTTCAATTTGCACAATGTTATAATATCAAAAAAATTTAGAAACCAACCAAGAGGCAATCTTTTACTAGGACAATAAAGTTCAAAAACCATTAACAATTTAAGAACAATAAAGAAGAAAAGATAGCACCATGACTCCATAGCCTAGCTCGGCTCTGATACGAAGTTGATGTGAGCACGGCGATGCTTCACGTTGCGGAATCCCAGAATCAGCTAAGTCAGAGATTAGGTTGATGCCCTTGATTTAAATCACCTTCTTGAACTTACCAATGAATTCAGAACTTAATGATCAATTGAAAACACCCTTCAATCTAAGTTGAACACCTAACTTGGATTGATATTTTTACAACCCTCTTAAAGTAAAGCTACTTCAAATGCTGCCATTTTTCTTAATACTGATTGCCCGTACACACTTATTTTTCTGAAAACAAGAACTCTAAAAGATGTTTTATTTTATTTTGGGACACGAAAACTAATTTCCTAACCTTCGTTGAGAATAATTCAGCAATGGATAATTTTACGAGAGCTGAAAAACTATTTTTTGGACCACATGGAGCACTGCCTTTTCATGTAGTACTGATTGACCTCTTTTTTTTCAAAGTGCAAAGGTTCATTTCAGCCCCTAAACTTTTAGCCTAGAGCCAAATAAACCCCTAACGTTATTTTGGATCCAAATAAGTCCCTAACATAATATGTTGTGTCCAAATAAGCCCCTAATGTTATTAATTGTGTCCAAATACAAGGCGAAATTAGCCCCTCTCTGTGAAAGTATTTTTACAAAGAAAGGGGCTAAATTAGTCATATTTTATAATGTCGGGGCCTTATTTGGATCAAAAAAAATGTTAGAGGCTTATTTGGCCCATGGGCAAAATATTAACGGTTAAAATGAACATTTGCCATTTTTTTGAAAGGCTTCACTTTTCCTTAATACTGATTGCACATCTACACTAATTTTTCCTAAAAGAGAACTCTAATATATATATATATATATATATATAGGAACTCTAATATATATATATATATATATTTCTAATTCAGGCCTAGCAAAAAACTTTCCTAAACTTCGCCAAGAATAATTCCATTAGGGATAATTTTACGAGAGCGAAAAAACTATTTTTTGGACCAAACTGAGCACTGCCCTTTCACTTAGTATGGTTTGCCATATATTGTTTTTCAAAGACTAACCTTCTTAATATTGATTGTCGTCCACCCTGATGTAGCCTAAAAAAGTGAACTATAAAAGATATTTTTTACTTTGATTTGGAAATTTCTTAAAAAGGGAAAATATTAAAAAAACTCCCATGTTGTTTGGAAAAGTATAGATGACCTCCCCATGATTTAAAAAGCTATGCATAACCCCCTTGTGGCTTCAAGCATATTCCAAAAACCCCACTTGTGTTTTAAAAATTGCAAAGAACCCTCCCCCCCCCCCCCCCCCCCCCCCCATGTGGTTTTTACAAATTACCAAGAACCTCCTCACACATTTGAAAGCATAAGGGGGTTGTAAATATTTTTGTATGCTTGTTCCTTAAAATTTCAGAAACTACAAGGGGATTTCATGTAACATTTTAAAAATCACTTGAAGGTTCTCTGTAGTTTTTAAAACACAAGGGGGTTTATGGTATATTTTTCAAACCATAGAGTGGTTGTCCGTAGTTTTTTAAACCATAGGGGGTCATCTATAAATTTCTCAAACTACAAACGGTTTTTTGGTATTTGCCCTTTAAAAAATTGCCTAACCTTCGGCGAGAATAAATCAACTATGGATAATTTTATGGGAGCGAGAAAACTATTTTTCGGACCAAATATATCGTTGCCCTTTCACTTAGTACTGATTGCCCTCTTTTTTCAAAGGCTGCCCTTTTTCTTAGTACTGATTTCCCTCCTCACAAATTTTGCCTACAAATGAACTATAAATATATATATTTTTTAACTTTTATTTAGGACCTGGAAAAAAATTGCTTAACATTCGGCGAGAATAAATCAACTATGGATAATTTTACAGGAGAGAGAAAACTATTTTTGGACCAAATTGAGCACTGTTCTTCAACTTAGTAGTGATTGCCCTCTTTTTTCCAAAAGCTGCCATTTTTCTTGATATTGATTGTCCCTCCACACTAATTTTGCCTAAAAATGAACCCTAAAATATTTAATTTTAATTTAGTTCTTAGAAAAAATAATTTCTGACCATATCCGAGAATAAATTAGCTATGAGTCATTTTAGGGGAGCAAGAAAATTATTTTTGGGACAAAATTGAGCATTGCTCTTCCACTTAGTACGGATTGGCCTAATTTTTTTAAAGACTGCCCTTTTTCTTAATAATGAATTTCCTTCACACTAATTTTGCATAAAAATGAATTCTAAAGTACATCTTATCATTTAATACAGAACTAAAAAAATACCTTACATTCTCCGAGAATAAATGAGCTATGGATTATTTTATGGGAGCTAAAAAATAATTTTTGGACAAAATTGAGCTTTGCCCTTCCACTTAGTACCAATTTTTCCAAATGCTGCTCTTTTTCTCTATAATACTTTCCCCACCACCCTAATTTTGCCTAAAAATTCACTAAAATATGTTTTATCATTTATTTGGAACTTTAAAATAAATTTCCAAACGTTTGTTGAGAATAAATTAAATATGGGTTATTTTACGTGAGCGAGAACATTAACTATTGAATTCCCATATCAAAACCCATAAGCCCTCACTTGGCAGCTGGCACTTAAACCTCTCATTTTAATAAAAAGGAAAAAAAAGAAGAGGGAATTTGGGAAAATTAATGCTTAATTTCAGGTGAAATTTTACGGTGATGGAGTGATCGGAATGAGCGGAGATGGCCGCGGCAGAGGAAATCAATTAGCCCTCCTCCCTGTTTTAATTATCACAATCGGCCTCCTTCGCTCAATTCCCGCAATTATTCAAGTCACCACCAGTATTACTACGACGATTATGAAGAACTTTACCCTGGAAGCAACAATAATCGTCCACCAAGTCTGACGAACAACAGAGAAAGAAATAAATTTTTCTTTTTTTGAGAAGATAAACAGTGGCGGCGGGTCTAGGTTTTTGAATTTTTAAAATTATAAAAGTACACCTTTACTGTTGTTTTATTATAAATTTGCCCAAAACGTTAATAATGGAAAGATAATACAAAAAAAAAAAGGAAATTGACTATTTTGCCTGCAAAAAATTCCATCTGTTAGTTATTTGACGGACAACATTGATGGAGTGGTATGTTTCGAGTAAAACTAACAGTTGCGTGATGTAAAAAAGGCATTTTAAAAGAAAGTTTTTTTTTTAGAAAAAGTCATAATTACGGGATATTTTTTGCAATTCACTCTTTATAAAATAATTATTAATATCATATTAGTGGTCAACAAATGTATGATACATCACTAGTTATATAATTAAAGTTATGGTAAGTTAATTGTGATGAGTATTATTACTATTTTCATTATCACTTCACTTTGTTAGTTTTCATCAAATATTTAAACTTATGATTAAATAAATAAAAATCCATACCTCGTGTATTATTGAAATTTTACCATTTATCTTCCTAGTTTTTTTAAAGCTAAGGCCTTTCTTATAAAACCATAGACTAATGCTTTAATATGCCCTTTGACCAATGGTCAAAAGAGTAAAGTATTAATAAAAAAACAAATAAAGTAAATGATAAAATGTTTCTAATAAATTATACAGGTGATCAAATGTAACAAATCCTAATATATAGGTCACTTCATAAGTGATATAAAATTGATATATATTTAATGAATGATAATTTAGTCAATAAAAATTTATAGTAAAATTGTAGAGTGACTGACGTAGTATCATTCACTCTATATATTCACACTCGATCCCAATCATTTTTCATATTTAGTACAGTAAATTCTACCCAATTAACAATTCAATCAATTGAATAACGAGCAATGCCCAACTAAAATTTAGAGAACAAATTAAGTTGAATTAACATTTGGATAGCCAAATAAGTTCAATTATTATGAAGAAATACATTTATTAATTGTATATTAATAATATGGGATTTTATCATAATTTAGTAAAGGAATTTTAGTATATCCAGATTATAGGACTGTACACAATTTATTAATGTTAGGGCGTTATAATACAATTATTATAAATTTATGGGCAAATTCTTTAAAACCCCCTGTGGTTTACGAAAGTTATGAAGAACCCCCATGTGGTTTAAAAAGCTCGAATAACTCGTGATTTTCCGATATCCATAACCGTTAGGTTTTTGGTTAACTTTAACGGTGATAGGGGCATTTTTGTAATTTTATCCCTTTTTAAAATGGTTGACTTCTTATGTTGACCGTTAAAGTTAACCAAAAACCTAATGGTTACGGATATCGAAAAACCACAGGGGGGTTATTCGAGCTTTTTAAATCTCATGGGGGTTCTTAATAATTTTTGTAAATCACAGGGGAATTTTAAGGAATTTGCCCTAAATTTATACTGATATTTTGATTACAATGCCCAACTTTTTTAATATTGAAGAACTGATTAATTGATTAAATATAGTATATTTGGCCCAACCATATTTGTCAATAGAGTGAGGCCCAATTAAATTTTTTTCCACAATAAAGTTCTCAAATCAATAGGTACATATTATATACTTCATTTTTCCACAATAGAGTTCTCAAATCAATAGGTACATATTATATACTTCATCTGTTTAATACAAGAGTCAACTTCTGAAAAGTTTTTTTTTTTATTTCAATATAAGAGATCAGTTTTAAAAAATTTTACTCTTCTTACTCATACTAATATAATAATGTGTTCTACAATTAACATTCACTTAAAAAGTAAGATATTTTAAGTGTTATAACTTAACATTCATAAAAAGTTATACAATTGTAAAATATGACTATTCTAGTAGAACAAAATGAGTAATAATTAATCTACCAATATAAATATACTATTTGTTGTTGAACTTGTAAATAATATACAAAAGACTCATAAACATTTACCATAATTGTAGTCATTAATTAACAAAATTAAAAACTCAATAACAAAAATATATGTAATCAGAAATTCACAACATTTACCAATTTAGTGGGCTAAAAAGTAATCATTGAAACTTTTTTTCACTGATATGTCACCCATTTGGTGAGTATAGATTAGTTGTCACTATTTTAACAATCGAATAACTTTTTCGAGAAATACAAGACATCTATGCCATATAAGTAAAGAGATTATTCATTGATAAGAAAAAGAAAAAACGTGAACGGGAATTGGATTGATGATAAAATAGAATCCTGGGTTGCGAACAGTGATTCGTAATAAATTATTGTTTATTTAATAACCAGAATTTCCTATAACTAAAATTTGTGATTTGGACACCACTTTTTTTTGTCACTTTAGACATCTTGGAAAAAATATTTGGTGACCACTTAATTGTTCATCACCAAAAGTGGCCAATACAAGGAGTATATATTGAGGGAACTTTCCCGCCATTTTTTGAAAACTTTGCACACGGGTGACCGCTTGTAAAATTGGAGGGATTTTTCCCGCCATTTTTTCGTAACCACAAATCTAGTCACCAAAATTTTTCACATTGGTGACCAAAATGTTTTGGTCACAAAAAGACTTCTGACAAATTATTGATGACCATTATCGTTCTGGTCTGCATTTTTAGTCACTAATAAGTCTCAGTCTAGCGGGAAAAGTTCCCGCCATGACCTTTAGTGAC
Organism: Leptodermis oblonga; assembly: GCA_016801395.1. Classification (NCBI taxonomy): domain Eukaryota; kingdom Viridiplantae; phylum Streptophyta; class Magnoliopsida; order Gentianales; family Rubiaceae; genus Leptodermis; species Leptodermis oblonga. The sequence continues at coordinate 44,068,873 of CM028750.1, read as the reverse complement.
CAACTGGTGACCACTTTTTTTATTGGTCACTTTTCAAGCTGTGTGTGACCAAACTTTTCTTTGGTCACTTAATGGTACGTTTGGTGATCAAATTTTTTTGGTCACCACATGTCTGGTCACTAAAGGCCATTTTTCTTGTAGGGCTACCAAAGACCCAATTGGAGGCGAGTTTTGGGAACTCGCCCCTGCCTCCAATACGGGCACCACGAATAAGAAAACCCGGCCGCCTCCAATACTCCGAGTATTGGAGGCGGGTTTCCCAGCACCCGCCTCTAGTACCTGGAGTATAGGAGACGGGTGTAGGAAAACACGCCTCCGATACTCTGACACACTGGCCAACAATGCAATTACAACGTTTTTATTTTTCTTGCTTCAATTAAATCTAATTTCCCTTGCTTCAATTTATGGCTCCAGTAGGAATCAAAACCATGCCTGCAGAAGCACTTGACTCTTTCACACTAAATTTACCACCAGACTACATATACTCATGTATTTAAAATCAAAACTGAAAGTATATATTTATATATTTTCTTTTAAAACTTTTGGGTTTTTACTGCCTACTAATTTTCTCTTTAAGTATCCATTATATTTGTTTTTTGTAAAAGTTGTGACACTACTACAAAAAATAGATTCAACGGCGGTACTCAAATGGCAGAAAAGACCAAAACCGCCATTAAAAAGAAAGTACGGACTTTCTACGGCGGTTTATATAGAATCGCCGTAGAAAGTCATTATCTACGGCGGTTACAAAAAAAACCACCATAGTAAGTGATACTTTCTATGGCTGTTTCTCAATAACCGCCATAGAAAGATCTTTTCCATGGCAGTTCTCAAACAACCGCCATGGAAAATTGCTTTCTATGGCGCGGTTTTTTCTAACCGCCATTGAATATACGCATAGGGTTTAGGGTTTATGACCGCCAGTAAAATTGAATTTCTTTTTTTGGAGTTGTTTAAAACTCCAATAATGTTGATGTTTGTAATATTCAAATTTAAACATATTATCTGCATCATCTGAATTTTGTATACAGGGGTAAGGCGCATTATGCACTTCCACATCTTTATATTTTTTTGACTCTTAATTCTAATTAAAAAAGGTATATATATATGCAAAGGAAGATCTAACTAGCCTATATATGAGAGATACAGAAATTATAGACAATTAATTAAAACTTTACATCGATACGACATTGAGTTATACTTATAACCAATTGTGAAGAGTATTAAGTACCGCTATGAATTTTTATTTTCATATAATTGAATTTCTTGATTTACTTTATTAGTAATAGGTTTTTCAGAAGTAAAAATCTTATTAGTAATTCAATGAAAATTGCTATTTTTGAAGTTTTCTTATAATTATTATGTAACAATACTTCAAAAATTTTTGAGGGCCTAAAATAATGGATTGATAAACTAAAAATTTGAAATTTATTTATTGTTTATCATAACATAAAGGTTGGATTTTGTATATAATAAATAAGTTTGATGAATTTTACTATAAAAATTGATAAATATTAAATTGCATATTTATTATTAAATTAAAAAAATTTGGGGCTAATTACAAAAAAATAAAAACTAGAAATTAATAGGAATAAAGGCGCGCGGGGGAATCTCAATTGTTTCTGACACTTTTTAAGGTGGTTTAAGGTAAACCGCCGTAGAAAGTGTGTTTCAAAAATCTTATTAGTAATTCAATGAAAATTGCTATTGTTGAAGTGTTGTTATAATTATTATGTAACAATACTTCAAAAAATTTTGAGGGCCTAAAATAATGGATTGGTTAACTAAAAATTTGAAAATTATTTATTGTTTATTATAACATGAAGGCTGGAGTTTGTATATAATTAATAAATATAATGTATTTTACTATAAAAATTGATTCAATACTAAATTACATATTTAATATTAAATATGGTTAACTAAAATTGGTTGACTAAAAATTAATAGGAATAAAGGCGTGCGTGGGAATTCTCTCAATTTTTTCGGACACTTTCTAAGACGGTTTAGGTAAACCGCCTTAGAAACACACATTCTACGGCGGTTTTAATTCAAACCACCGTAGAAAGTGTGTTTCAAAAATCTTATTAGTAATTCAATGAAAATTGCTATTTTTGAAGCGTTCTTATAATTATTATGTAACAATACTTCAAAAAATTTTGAAGGCCTAAAATAATGGATTGGTTAACTAAAAATTTGAAATTTATTTATTGTTTATTATAACATAAAGACTGGAGTTTGTATATAATTAATAAAGATAATGTATTTTACTATAAAAATTGATCAATACTAAATTGCATATTTAATATTAAATTTTAAAAAAATTGGGGGTAAATTTACAAAAAAGAAAAACTAAAAATTAATAGGAATAGAGGCACGCGCGGGAATTCTCTCAATTTTTTCAGACACTTTCTAAGGCGGTTTAAGGTAAACCGCCGTAAAAACACACTTTCGATGGCGTTTTTAATTCAAACCGCCGTAGAAAGTGTGTTTCTATGGCGGTTATATTTCAAACCGGCGTAGAAAGTGCGTGAAAAATATGACCAAGGGATAACAAAAGCGCATAAAGTTTTTCCTCTTCTCCCAACCCTATTTTGTTTTAGGTGGATTTTCTTCTTACCGCCGCCTCCAATTGGAGCCATCTTTCCTACACCATCGCTCCCTCAATCCTCTGTCTCCTTCACGGCGGAGAGGAGACTACCAAGTTGCCGCCTCAATACTCTTGCTTTTTGTTCCATAGCCGCAGTAGTTGTCTCCTTCTGACATCCACATCCCTAATTTCAGTGCTTAATTTGTGTTATTCCTTCTTTTTTTGGATTATATTATTCCTGTTGTAAGAGATTTCTTTGATGTTTTGTTTTAGGGATTTCTATTGCGGCCTCTGCTTGCGATTTCAAAGTACTTCAGTAGCTACTCTCCATCTCCCTCTACCTCAGGCAGCACAAGAATGAAAAAATCCATAGAAAGCATGTAGGAGAGACTATCGAAGCACAAGCACAGTCTTTGCTTCCCTCTCCAACCAGTTGCCACCACTGCCGCCCAATGCCTCCTTCACCTCCTCTCTCACAAAGCAGCATTTTGTTTTTGGGTGCGTAAATAAATTCGCTTTTTTGCTATGCTATGAACAATTTGTGAGAGTTTTATCGAATATAAGCTGTGGAGTAGGCTTAATTATTTCTTTTTTAAATATTAATTTTTCTGAAGTGAAGCATTTTATTTTTGCAGGGGTTGTTCATCCTTGTCTACTTGTATTATGTTGAATCAATAGGACATTAGTTGTTTTATGGTGCTGAATTTTCTACTTGTATTCTAGGTTATTTTTTTGGTGCTGAACTGAAAGAATTTCAATGATATGAAATTTTTAATTTTTAAAAATTGATTTTTTAAGTCTTTTAAATAAGGGCTTAAAAATATGAATTTTTTTTTAATAAAAGTTTTGCTTTTCTACGGCGGTTAAGAAAAACCTGCCATAGAAAGTGCATAACTTTCTATGGCGGTTAGCCCAAACCGCCGTAGAAAGTATATGGACTTTCTACAGCGGTTTTGTCTAACCCACCATAGAAAGTCCAGACTTTCTATGGCGGTTTTGTCTTACCTCCATAGAAAGTCTGCGAATTTTCTATGGCAATTCCTAAGCACCATAGAAAGTCCGTAAACTTTCTACGGCTGCCAGATAGATGGAGGTTCAAAAACTCAAAAAACCGCCAGAGAAAGGTGTAAAAAACCACCATTAAATCCCCTTTTTGTAGTAGTGTGATTTCCTTTTAAACTACTAATTTCTCGCCCCTTGCTCAAACCTCGACAAAATTTTTCAGCTTTTTTTAACTTTCAATTTTTCATTTCTTTGCTGATTAGAAAAGTTTGGGAAACCCGCCTCTAATACTGCGGCTGGAGTATTGGAGGCGGGTTTCCTCCAATACTGCGGCTGGAGTATTGGAGGCGGGTTTTCCCCAACCTACCTCCAATACCCCGTGTTTTCAATTTTGGAGCCCGTCTCTTAATGGGCGTTTCCAATGGCACTTTCTGTGGTAGTGATAGCATGTCAAAATGAAATGATGTGAGCACTTCGTGGAAGAGCTCAGTCGCAAAAGACTTTGCACCAAGGAAACTCGAACAATGAATATCACAATTACTCTCTTTACAAACTCGAAAACACTAGTTAAATTTAAGCGAGAACTAGTCTACTTTAAGCTTAAACTAACAAGATTTTAAGAGATGAGTTGAACAGAAATTTAGGTGGAGTAATTACCTAAACCCTTCTAAGAATCGGAACTTGAGTTAATTAATCATGCAAATAATTACACAAGTTGAATAATCAAAATAAAAGGAGAATTAAAGCAAAAGGATAAACCTAACAATGAGCTTCTTAATTCATTAACTCCCCCTCAATATGGATTCGGATGGCCCTATTAATAGACTAAGGGGCAGCCGAAATTACAAGGAAGAAAGAAGTAGAAAAGGAAACAAACTAGAAGTGAAAACCAACAAGAGTTGGTTTTCTTTTACAAAACCAAAAACAAAGGGGCATGTGTTCAGTTGAGGACAATTCGGTTGTAACTTGAAGGAGTCACCCAAATTGTTCTCCTTAAAATAAAAAAAGAATACTTGAATTTGGTAACTTTAAGTAAATCAAAATTCAACTTGTAAAAGAAACAGGAAACAAAACAAAATAGGAAACTACTAAGTTAAGTCAAGTTGTAATAGTTTTATGGTAACATGAATTAACCCAAATTACAAGTGGAAAAGGAAAAGGAAACTTGCAATCCAAATCCATCTCGGGCCAACTAGACTCGCAGGCTGTCTTTCGCAAGCATGGGCTTGCTTCTTGATGTGCGGATCCGTGAAGCTTGGGAGCTGCGACTGGGCCTGTGATGTGGGCTTTCTGGTCACGTCACGGCTTCCTTGCGATGGAATGGACCAAGTTGCGAAGCTTGGCTGCAGAGTGGCTTGGCCCAATTTGTTGATGTAGCATGAATTTATGGAGTGTAGTAAATCCGTGAAGTTGGTGGACTTCACGGAACATGCCTCCATTCGGGTCGAGGAGTCGATGGTTGCTTCTATTCTGTAATCAAGAAAATAGTTTTATCCTTCCAGAATCTTGGATTAAGGGTGTGGCCTTCTTCAATCTTTTGAGCTTGAGCGATGCTTGAAAGGACAAGGTTCTGTAGGCCCTCGTTCACTGTGTTCTGACGTCGTCTGGTCATAGGCCCAATAATGTTAACTAAAGGATCCCTTTGGTAAGGATTTGGATCCTTTAGAAATGTGGAGCCGTGATGTAACACCTCTCCTCTGGATCACTCTGCTGGCCTGTCTCCGTTGTGTTCGGGATGTCTTCATCATGGATTTTCAAATAACACGTGAACCATTAGACTCTCCGGCAAGTAAGATTTCTGCCTAGTCTTCTCATATAAAGCTAGACCGTTGTAGAGATATACACGTATATATAAGTTCTATTCTATGTATTACAGATTTTCGACCATTATAGAGAATATTATAATTATATTATAAAAGGATATCTTATTATTGAGGGAACGCCACTCCAAAAATGCATTAATTTAACAATTGCGATCACACCGTTGATTTGCTAATCTAGAAATTGTATTTGGAACTTGGAAGAAAATTATTTAAGAGAATTGTAACTCGATTGATTATAATACTTTCCTGTTAGTCACTAATTTTATTTTATAAGGGTATATTCCTAAACAAAATTAATTTCTTCATAGTAACTATAATATTCTTCATACCTTATTCTTTACTATAAGAGACAACTTACAGGACATGGCAGTTACAAGTAAAAGCTATACATTTATTTCAATAT